>MJUU01009820.1:0-26653 GCA_002080025.1 Modiolus philippinarum
AGTACACATCTGACAGGAGTCAAAATAGGAAGTTCCTTACAATTAACTATATAGAGGCTGCATAGCAATTTTGAAATCAATCCCTCTTGTAGAAGCGGAGAAAAATGTGACGAAAAATTCATGTTTTCAATACATTTCGTAACAAAGTCCACATTTCGTCCAACAGGAAGTACAAATCCGACAGGACTCAAAACAGGACGTTCCTTACAACTAATCATATAGAGGCTTCATACCAATTTTGAAATCAATCGCTCTTGTAGAAGCCGAGAAAAATGCGACGAAAAATTCATGTTTTCACTACATTTCGTAACTAAGTCCACATTTTGTCAAACAGGAAGTACACATCCGACAGGACTCAAAATATGACGTTCCTTACAACTAACCATATAGAGGCTGCATACCAATTTTAAAATCAATCCCTCTTGTAGAAGCTGAGAAAAATGCGACGAAAAATTCATGTTTTTACGACATTTTGTAACTAAGTCCACATTTCGTCAAACAGGAAGTACACATCCGACAGGACTCAAAATAGGACGTTCCTTACAACTAACCATATAGACGCTGCATACCAATTTTGAAATCAATCCCTCTTGTGGAAGCAGAGAAAAATGCGACGAAAAATTCATGTTTTCAATACATTTTGTAAGTAAGTCCACATTTCGTTAAACAGGAAGTACATATCCGATAGGACTCAAAATAGAATGTTCCTTACAACTAACCACATAGAGGCTCCATACCAATTTTGAAATCAATCCCTCTTGTAAAAGCTGAGAAAAATGCAACGAAAATTTTTTCGGACGAACAGACGGACGGACGGACAGACAATGTGGATCCAGTATACCCCCCTCTCTAGCGAGAGGGGGTATAATTTAGTTCAGATTGGTTCAGTAGTATCTGGTTAAATGGTGGTCATCTTCGATGATGTACAGACATACAGGGCATCATTTGAAGGAGGATGACCTAAGGCCTGCTGTGACAAAGTTTCCTTCTAATTGGTTCAGTGGTTTTCTGAGAAGATTTTTAAATAAAAATTTTCACGTCAGACACAGTGTGATAGCAAAATAAACTAGAGCTGTCGCCCAATGGCAACCAATCATGCCCCTGCTCATTGAACCCTGAATCAATAGGGAAAGTCCAAATATAAGCGTGTCTTGACACAGTACAAGTATGGACACAATGATATGCCTCTCCTTTTTCCAAAATACATAAAAGGGAAGTTCTGAGCCCGAAATTCAATTCTATGGGTGCTAGGTAATCTTCCTGTGAAGTTTCATCCATTTTGAGGCACTTTGAATTTTCCCGCGTTTTTCCAGTTTCCATAGCAACAGCAGCCATTTTGAAAATTCTGAGACCCAAAATCATTTCTATGGGTGCTAGGCATCCTTCTTGTAAAGCTTCATCAAATTTGAAGCACTTTGAATTTTCCCCCTTTTTTCAGTTTCCATGGCAACGGCAGCCATTTTGAATATTCCAAAAGATCTACTTATTGTAAGTTAGATTCCTTTGAAGTAGTTGGAATTTGTTTGCAAACTTTCTAAAAAAAAACATGAATAGTTGTGTTTTTCATTCGTATGGATGGACAGACGAACGAACGAACGAATGAACGCACGAACAGACGGACGGACAAGGGTAAAACAATATGCCCACCCCCGACTTTTCGTCGCAGGGGCATAAAAACTTGCTATGAAGTGAACTGAAGCAGAAGTGTGGCTTAGTTAAGTTTTAATTGGACTTGTAGTTTCTGAGAAGAAGATCATTGAATGTATTTTCCATAGGGTCAAATGTTAAAACTAGGTAATTGGTTTATATTTTGTTTATACTATTCAGCAGCTCTACCGTTTAACTAGGTAATTGGTTTACATTTTGTATATACCATTCAGCAGTTCTACCGTTTTACTAGGTAATTGGTTTATATTTTGTATATACCATTCAGCAGTTCTACCGTTTTACTAGGTAATTGGTTTATATTTTGTATATACCATTCAGCAGTTCTACTGGGTGATACTATTCATTTGGTAAGTGTCTCTGAGACATTCAGTGAAGTAATTTATGTATATTTGTACTCTGCTTACAAGATATCTAAGGTAATTAGTGCACAATGGTGTACACTGAGTAGTTCTGAAAGTTAAAGGGTATGTGTTGTCTATCATTTAGCAGTTAATTACCGTGTTTTAAATGTCAGTTTAAACAGCAGTTCTGACCGATAATTGATGCTCATATTGTACAAGTACCTGAGCAATTATGTCAGGTATTTGGTGTACACGATGAAACTGTCAATTAGCAATTCTGCTAAGTAATAGTTAGTAGAACTGCTAATTTAATGTTTCACCAAATACAATGAATACCAAGGGTAATTAATGTTATGTGCAAGGATTTTGGTGTCCTCTTACTGTTTCTTGGTTATTCCACCAAGCAACTGTACTTTTATGTGGCTATTTGCTTCTATAAGAAAGCAGTACTGCAGTTATTGCCCATGCTGTACATGCACTAAGCAGTTTTCGAGGGATTTGATATTCATATTGTTTATGCTATTTCAAATTTCTGTCATCTAATGTTCAACTTTTAGGTCACAGGGTCTGTAAGAAAATATGTGTTCAATGAACATTTTTCCACATTTTTATGCTTCTGTATTTGTTTGCCATTGAGTTTGAAACAATACTAATTCTACTTTCACCAATTCTAAAAGCCAAGAGAAGTTCCAGGAAATTCTATCTCCATGAAAAGTTGTATAAATGATTATACAGAATATGTTGTAAGGTTTGTGTCATAAGAAAGAAGTTTAAATTGTGACTTCAAGTTATAGAATGTCAATAAAAGCGTTTTTTTCCTTTGCAATGTTTCATTGGTGAAATTTTGTCTCATTATTTTTCATCAGGGTTCCCACAACATTATTGTAATCAAATTCAAGGACTTTTCAAGGAGTTTTCAAGGTCTTTCCTATAATTTTCAAGGTCCTTTGCCTGAACAAACTCATTGCTTCTGCATGAGAAAATCTAGTCAAACTAGCACTAAGAGACTGTCTCTTTGAACTTACTATGAAGTACATGTAATCTCTCCTTGTTTAAAGTCTCATGGGCCGAGCTTTTCAGGACATGTTCTATCTGTTCTATGAAACATTGATAATCGAATTGCATAGAACAAGAATGGAGGTCAAAATTTAAATGATCGTGATATTTACTGTAACAACCCTTCACTCATTGGGAGATTATAAAGAATTTATTTTTCATACATTGTGTAATATATTTTACCTTAAAGTTTACACAAAAACATGCTGGAAACGTATTTAGTTTCTTCTGCAAGCACGGATAATGGGAAAAACGTTCAGATTCCTTAAATTGGGAAAAACGTATTTTTTCTTTTGAACTATTGATCTCCAAATTAAATTCAAACACTGAATTGACAAGCGTATATACATTTTCATCAAACTTGTATTTTAGATAGGCTCGTGTATTTAATAATTACCGTGTCCACAGCTCAAGATAAGAATTGACTAATTGGGTAATTTCACTCTTACTTTTGTCATCAATTGGGTTATAAAAATTTTCCCAGGTAAAGCCATATATGTTCAACCCTAACAGTTAAAATGAGGTGGGTTTCCAACCCTTAGAGCAGTAGTATATTGGGTTTTTATATTAGTAAAAGAAAATATACATGTGATATTATTATTAAAAATTGTCGTCATCTATCAAAAGGATCAATTGCAAGAAATAAATTTTTATCATGCGTTATTGAAAAAGATCGAGCATCGTCCATGCATATAAATTGGTAATGTCATTGTTTGATGTTTTGCCATGGTGAAGATCATATCAATTTTATCCAGCTTTCTATCTACTTCATTGTTTTGATTGATTGATTAATTAGACTGTTATGAACAGTAAACTTTTCAGCTATGCAAGGGAGAGAACAAGCTAACCAAATGAAAAAGTCACAAGTAATAGAAGAAAGATATAAAGAAGGAATGGGCAATCGGGGCAACAAAATTTTACAAAGAATGGAAAAAAAGGAAATGGGTAGGGACAGGAAATTTAGCCTTCCATAGGACCCCTTGTGTATCTGCCCTTGTTCATGAAATATAGGAGAGTTCTTTCTACTGCATTAGGTGTGTATTTTCTCCACAAAGTTTGTCGGTTAGGAATTCCACATTATACTAGTATCCTGTCAACCCCAAGGACACTTGAAAACAGAGGAAATGGGGAGGGGCAGGAAATTAAGCCTTCCATGCTGTTCTTAGTGAGTCTGCACTTCTACGAGACATTAAGAAGGGGTCAAATACATCAATCCAAATAAAATATTAGTAAAAGTAGAAAGACTTAAAGAAAGAGTTATGGGATGTTGTCTCCTTGACATTTACCCCATTTTCTTTCTTTTTCATGCCATGGGCATCGAGTTATGACTGCCAATGGAAAATGGGGGAAATGGGTAGGGGCGGGAAAATAGCTGTTTTTATAACCCCTCCCTTAATGGGTCTTCTGTGTACGAGAAGCACATATGATGTTTTTATACTTCAAAGAGAGTGACGTTTTGTTTTTTGAAAGTTTGTCTTCAGGCTTTCCCTTGTAGATACTTTGTTATGTCCTTTGCATGTACTCCATATCCTTTCATTGTTTATTTCTGTATTATGGTCCAACTACCCTACATAGATAGGGCATTCATCATCTCACCACCTGGAGATGCCTAATGTAGCATTGTTTTGAACGAGACCCACCACAACTTTGTTTTTCCATCAGAAGTTTTCTTGTTTAACACTGATTGCTAAGTATCTTGTATTTCCAGTTTGAATGAATATACCGTATATCTGCAATGCGAATCCGTTGTGCGTATTTTTAATTGAAAATCCGTAGTGGTAAAAAAACACCTCTACGAAGACGGTTTCAATTTTCGGTCCATTTTACTCTCAAAATCGTTCACTGTTACCCGGCACCAAAAATCAAACGACAGGGACACGGTTCAATTTACCGGTTTTGCTAACACTAAGAAGATTTGGCTACAAATGGTTGAAACTACGCAACTCTCCATGATAGAATTGGGTGATAACTCATTGTTGCAGAAATATTTGAGTAAAGTGTTTTAAATTGGTTACTAGACGCATGTCAAAGAGAATAAATTGGGTTCTCATTTATTTTAATTACGTAATCTTGCAAATACGCAGCTTATCTGTTGCTCTACGCGTGTATCACTTTCCGGTGAATAGAATCTACTGTGGAATTTCAATTCTAGGCATTACCGACTTCGAATATTTATTGAGATTTTTAACGTTTTTTTTTTTCGCTAAAACGAAGTACAAATGTAGTTAATCAGTTGGGACATGTTCTATACGGGTGTTCTGACCCAAGCAATTATTGATCAGAGTGTTCGTATTGTGAGGAAGCTATAATCGAGCATCGCCATGCTGACTAGTAGAAAAACAAATAATATTCGAGAAACGCCCCATAATTTGTTAATGATTTTTCATCGCTTAATTGCAATGTTAAAATCTCGTGATGTTAAGCGCAATGCAGACTATGACTTTTTATAGTAGTTCGGCACTATCAATACTCGTACCTAGATTCTATTTTCATACTTAACACATTGAATCGAAAGTTCCGGGTACGAACTTTTTTGGGGACGAAAAATCACATGATCGAAGGGAGTTAACCCAAATTAAAATCAAAATCTTCGGCGATTAAATTTCACGGTTTTCTCCCGGTCTTTTTCTAATTTTATGGAATTTCACGGTTTTTTTCCCGACCGGGAACACCTCAAACGAAATTCCCGGCTTTTTCCCGTTTTCCCGGTCTTGTGGGAACCCTGTTTATAGTTGCTGACCATATGGTCCTCAAATTATTAATCATAAAAAAGGACCTATAGAGCTACGGTTCCACAGCTGGTATAGAATGTATGTAAAACTAGGTAGGGTATGTACATAAGGTTCAACAGTAAGTCTTTGTGTAGAAAAGTTTTCACTTATATTGATTGATTGATTAGTTAGAGTTTAACGTCCAATGAGTAATATTTCAGCTATTTCAGGACGAGAATATCAACGCAAAAAATTGGAAGTAAAAGAAGAAAGAAATAAAGGTGGAGTTTTCACTTATATTGATTGATTGATTAGTTAGAGTTTAACGTCCAATGAGTAATATTTCAGCTATTTCAGGACGAGAATATCAACGCAAAAAATTGGAAGTAAAAGAAGAAAGAAATAAAGGTGGAAAGTGACAACCGGGGTAACGACTTTTGATTGCCACTGGAAAATGGGAGAAATGGGTAGGGGCAGGAAATTTAGCCTTCCATACGACATCCAGTGCGTCTGCTCTCTTTACTTTTCACTTATACATTAATATAATTACACCCAACAAAGTTTGGGGATATATAGGAATCACCATATCAATCTGTTCATTTGTCCGTCTGTTCGTGCATGTCCTCTTAATTAAACAGGTGCTTGGATTTTGATGAAATATAAAGCAGTTGTAGTACACTGCCTGAAGATGTGCAGGAAGTAATGGGGTTCAATGATCGGGGGTATAACTGGCTGCCATTCAACTACAAACCAAAAATACTTAAACTTGTTATAATTTGATTATGAATATAAAATTCTGGGGAATTTTTCTCTATTTTTAATTATACCGGTGTCCACAATACTAAAACTTCTTACAATTTAACCAAAAATATAAAAGAAAGGGCATTTTTTCTCTATTTCATATTATACCGGTGTCCGCAATACCTAAACTTGATATAATTTGACCATGAATATATAAGACAGGGAACTTTTTCTCTATTTTATATTATACTGATGTCCGCTATACTAAATCTTGCTATGATTTAACCGTAGATTAGACTTTTATTGTTCTACTATATTGAACAGCCTGATATAGCTGCATTGTTAAAATTGAATTAAGTTGATCAAATAAAGGTTTTTGCGTTCCTAAACAATAAATGTCTTTGTGACAAAAAATCGACAGTGATATGTAATCTGATAATATTTTTATTTTCTTCTTGTGAAATCGGCGGTTGTATAAAATGTATATATAGAGTTGAAAAAAAAAGAAATAAAACAACCGTGTTGTGCAGAAAACTGACAAACCTTTCTATAAAATGCAGAATTAAAATGAAACGAGTAAACGCACGCTACATGATACACGCAATGAAGGTTACACGTTACACGATGAGCGCACACGATTTACACGATGAACGCAAAAGGTCTACACGATGAACGCACACGATTCACACGATGAGCGCTATTTTGGGAATGTTGAACGTTTCCATCGCTGTACCAAAGCTTCATACCAAATATCAAATCATTCCTGCATACAGAAGCTGAGAATTCCTGGACGAAAATTTCGGACCTGCGAACGGACGGACAAGGGTAAACCTTAATTCCCCTGTCGCCTAACGGCTGGTGCATAAAAACATGTACGGGAAGCTAGCAGGACAACTCGCCCCCTGTTTCACCCAACTCGCCCCCATCGAAAATTTAAGACTATAAAATGCCAACTCGCCCCATCAAAGAATTCCATCTCGCCCCATCCAGAGACATATAATTACATGTCTCTGCCCCATCAAAGAATACAACGTTAAGCCGTGGTGAGTGTCAACGCATATTTGTTCCGCCTAACAGAAGTTCCTTCAGAAGAAATTAAACATTGACATTTTATTCCTTCTTTTGGGAAAATGTGTTGTATAAGGTATATTCCTTCAGGGACAAATACTGTAATATTTTATAATATTATTATCCTTTTTGGGACAAATTCTATGACGGATATTGAAATGTAATATTTGTCCAATTGGTAAAAGACATTCTATAATGTTATGTGACATTTGAACTTTATTCTCGCACTTCACTGTATTTGATAATTAAGGGGTCGTATAAAGTAGCCATAGGTTTTTTTTATGATTGATTGATTGATTGAATATTGTTTAACGTCTACTCAGCAATATTTCAGCTATATCAAGACGAGAACAAGTTTGTTGATAAATAATCACTTTGGGGTATGGGAATGGCCATGGGACGGGAAATTCTGACTGCCACTGGAAAAGTAGGGTGAAATCGTCAAGGGCGGGGAATTTAGCCTTGTAGCCGATCACCTACGGACCACCCCAAAAAGAGCTTGCTACAAGGGTTCTTTAACGTGCAGGAAGCGTGGCATTTCTTCCAACACGTGGACCTGAGTTTACATCCCATCCGAAAGATGGGTTGTGTATTTATTAATCCCGCACAACCACGGAATGGGTCCTATTTCTATATCCCGGGACCCTCGGGGTCAGCCTCCGTTTAGGAGGGGTCACACCCCGCAAGCCGGAGATACTGGGTCCTATTTCTATATCCCGGGGTTCCCTCGGGGTCCTCTGTTAGGATGGCTCACACTCCAAGCTCAGAGGATGCTGCGGGCCTATTCTTCAGCCGGGACCGCGCACGGCGGTTTTTTTTATGAAGACCTGTCCTTTGTGTTAAACAAAATGCTTGGTTTTTGCAGAGACATATGTATCTGGTTTATTATTATTATTTTTTTAGTTATTTATTATACATTTCAACTAAAATAAATTCTGTTGTGATTAAATCGTGACAGAATAAATTTTCATAATTATAAAATTTTGAACAAAAAAACAATTAAAATTAATATAATTTTAAATGAAATTCACAGTAAAAATGACTTTGGTGTTAAATTATGGCATAACACTGTATATGCTATGCATATTACTGGGAAATTTCGCCGTGTGAGCATGATGACTGAGACAAGGACCCGAGTACAGGAAACGCATTCCCGTTATCCTGCCCATCGCTGGTTTAGTTATTTCCTCATGTTTTTCCCAGATACTGTTTGTGAAAAGATAATATGTACGTCAAATATCAAATGTACATGCACACACTAAATGACCTTTCTGAGACATCCTTGTCTCAGCCCTACAGAGGCTTGACTTAGAAAAAAAACAAATAAATAACACATCCAAAACTAAGAGAAATTATCAGGAAAAAAGAGGATTGTACTTCTGTGTTAACGACGAACGGAATTGAAAACAAACAATAAACAAGCACAAACCATAATGGAGTTTTGTAAAATACGAAACCGAAAGCATTTGTCGTTATACAGACTTGTTAGTGCAGTGATATAAGGACGTTACCAGGACCCGTGTGTAAAGTCAAAATGATCGATATTCCACTGTTTGATTACATATGATGTAATTGGTGGTTGGCATTTCATCCATCCACTTTCAGAATAGAATATCTTTATTAACCAAAATAGGCCACAAAGGGGCAAATACAAGAAAAAAAAACAATAATAATAAAATAAAATGCAAGCATAAGAGGGAAAGGTTGCTTGATGATCGATGAATAAAACAATACAATACGGGACTTTCGAGATAGGAACTCTCGTGAAGGCTGAAACGATCACCTCAAATACCAGTGAGACGGAGTGACTGGATTCTTGACTTATTGAAATACATATACCACATAAAACACAAAATATTCATGAAATTGCAGTTTACATTTTTAATTGTTCCTACATGACAATTCTTTAAATAAATTTTAATTGACGAAAACAATTAACCTGAAGCGCTAGAACAGATTCAAATTAAACCACCCTTAGCTCAACAGTGTTCATTAATTAGTGATTCCCTCTCACTTTTTTCTTGATGTTGGTGGGGCGAATCGACCCGACGTTGGTGGGGCGAGTTGACCAAACATTGATGGGGCGAGTTTGATCACAATCATGAATGGGGGCGAGTTTGCAAGAAAGGGGGCGAGTTGGAGGGGGGGCAGTTGACATTGGGGCGAGTTGACTTGGATTCTACGGGAAACATACAATTGCAAATAATTTTTTAAATGCGTGGGTGTCCCTTGCTTAGGACACGGGGGGTAACTTCCTATATAAAGGTAGGTACGGATGTGAGGCCCAAAAGGGTCTGTTTATGCAGGTTTGGAATATATGATACTGGCAAGAAATATCAGACGAAATATATCAATACCTTCTAATTTCTACTTTAGACATATGTTGATTGATTGATTGATTGATTGATTATTGTTTAACGTCTACTCAGCAATGTTTCAGCCATATCAAGACGAGAACAAGTTTGTTAATAAATAATCACTTTGGGGTATGGAAATTGCCATGGGACGGAAAATTCTAACTGCAACTGGAAAAGTAGGCTGAAATCGTCAAGGGCAGGGAATTAAGCCTTGAAGCCGATCACCTACGGACCACCCAAAAAAGAGCTTGCTACAAGGGTTCTTTAACGTGCAGGAAGCGTGGCATTTCTTCCAACACGTGGACCTGAGTTTACATCCCATCCGAAAGATGGGTTGTGTATTTATTAATCCCGCACAACCACGGAATGGGTCCTATTTCTATATCCCAGGACCCTCGGGGTCAGCCTCCGTTGAGGAGGGGTCACACCCCGCAAGCCGGAGATACTAGGTCCTATTTCTGTATCCCGGGGTTCCCTCGGGGTCCTCTGTTAGGAAGACTCATACTCCAAGCTCAGAGGATGCTGCGGGCCTATTCATAAGCCGGGACCGCGCACTTTAGACATATGTCAATAGGTTGCAAATTTCAACATCCAATATGTGACCGTACAATTAATCTTCAGATAAGCAATTTGACATTATCCTCATGATTTTTACAATGTACAGGAAGACAAATGGTTTGTTTATGTGATAATTATTATATGTGAATTGGATTACCAAACAGCTCATGCTGAGTTTCAATTAGATAACTTTTCACAGATTCCTGTGGTATCTTTCTGCTATAAATCAATTAGTCATGGACAGTATTTAAACAATTATGCATTCTCTCCTAATTTTGTAAATGCTGTACATTTTCTGTAAGTCATCCAGCAGAATCATCCAGTTTATATAATAATTTTAAGTGTATACGTAGTTACTAACGATTTTATATAAAAATGAAGGACATTCGTGGCGTTGACATGGGTAAACGTGCAAATTGCAACGAAAGCGAAGAATTTGAGGGTAACTATCGGTGTGAATATTGCGACTGTTTAGCTGTTAAACATATTCGAGTCTCAGATGATCTTCAGGAAAATAATAAAGCAAAGAAGGTGATGAAAGTAGTTCAATAACGGAAGAAAAAGGTCATAATTTTAAGAAATAGTTTGAATGTTTAAAATATACTTTCTGTGTTAATTTTTCCATAATGCTTAACGTATATCTTTACACTTTTTATCTTTTTGTACCAAGCAAATGGAACATGTTGTTTATTTATTACTGAGCCCAATATATAGAGACATATACAAAACATGCAACAAAGTCTATTTCGAGTTTTACTGTTACTTATTCACGTACTGAAATCAGTCGCATTTTTATTAAGTGTAATTGTCTGTAAATTTTTCCTGTTCTATACAAATCTATAGTAAATTCCTGTCATGAAAACGGGGACTATGGCAGCCTATAAACATCATCGACGCTAAACAAGAGTTTTAAGCAGTCTATATGTTTCCACTTTAAGCAAGCAAACACCAACAAAGAAGAAAGTTTACAAAAATAATAAAATTATATGTAACAAATAAGATGCATGTATCAAAAACACATCACTCATTCCACTTCCTGCCTAATGACTATGAATTGCTACATTGTATCTGTCACTTCCAAAATAAGTAAATATTTGGACATCAGATGTTTTGATAAGAGAGAATAATTATTGATGCAATAAAATACAGTAAAAATTGAATGTGTGGAAAGTAGCATTTTCTTTACTTCATAACAAATAGAAATTTCACCAAGTATTTTCTATGCAAACGACTTAAATTCAAATTCTGCAACATCTAAGCTATGCCAAAGCCTAGAAACTGAAGATTGTCCAAACATGGAATATATAGGTAAATTAAATGTTATTATTGTCATTGTAAAATTAAGTGCCACTTTTTAACTTAAATGTTAAACGATTTTGATACCTTTATGTGCGTAGATAAATTGCAAGGGGACACAAGGTTGGATCAATGAGTTTTGAAAGGGTGTTTAGATCCCAAAAGTAGTATGAAAATTGCCAAGGGGACAAAGCAGAAATTTTTTTTGACAATTTTTTGTATGAAAGTATAAATCATAGATGAATTAATTACCGAATGGAATATATTATTACATTAATAATTTTTAACTGAAAATACAAAGTTGAAAGTATTCACTGAAAGTATTTATTGAATGAAATGAGTTATCACTGTAGCAGTCATGTGATATTGTCTGAACAAACCTTCACTTGTTTTTATAATGAATTAATACATTTTTTAAATCGGTAAAAATAAGTGTTTTATGTTAATATTCAGATCAGCATAATCAATGTATACATGTTTAATATTTTTATCCATTTTAGCCCACGTGTTTAGGACTTTAAAAGTACACTTTCAAAATATATGAAATAGAATACTAAAAAGAAGGGCTAGTAAAAACTATGAATGCAAATTGTTCTTATTAATATATACATTGTACATATAAAGAATTTACTTTGTGATTAAATTTCTCACAGAACGTCTTTTACATTAAGGAAACGAATCTCCTAATCTGGATGGAGAAAATGTTTGCAGTAATGACGTTCAAAATAATCCAGATGACAGAAACTGTGAGGAAAGAAAAAGTGATGACATTCAAGGTAGAATGTAATTTTAGGCAAAAAATAAATTAATTTTGAGAGCAACCTTTTTTGTTTTTTGTTTTTTCATTCCATATTTAAACCATTTTTAAAACTACGTACATGTACGGTTGATGCATTCTATAATTTGTTCTTGTTTCGTATTTTATCACATGATTTCACATCATGGTTTCACAGCTGATAATTTTTGCCTTTATATCTTAAATAATTAAATCAAGAGGGGAATCATTGACGAAGCAAAAGGATGCAGCCATTGTTACATAAGGTTGAACTATTTTATGATATGACCTGGTGTCAGAAATTTTTTCACTCCGTGATTGGTTCCTTAACGTTTTACAAAAAAAAAATGACTTTGTGATCTTGATAATGAGGATGAGACTGCTTTGCAGGTAAAATATCTATAGAAACAATATACGACTTTGTTTTAAACATATTTAAAAATTATTTCGTTATTATTTCGTTATTGCGCCTGTATTTTAAAACTATTTATATATTTTCAGCGGAAAAAGAACTTGTGGTATTGGAAGCAATAGCTGACAAGATGGAAAATGAAAAAAGTAACCGCAGAGGAGTCAAATTCCAAATAATCATTTTTAAGAAGGACACATAATTAATGTTCCAGCGTGTTTTATGCAAGACAGACTTTAAGGTTGGGTCATATTCAAAGAAGTTGCAAAATGTTAAGTTCACATAACATCCCGTGTCATTCTGCTAAGATTGATGATTTTTTGGAAACTGGCGATAAAACAATGAAGAAGATATTCAAGACGATCGAGACCAATTGTGGACAAGGTGTTTTTCTTTTGAGAAAAGATACAGCCCACTGTAGATGCTGTTATATAGACATTCGTCTACCAGCCAGAGGAGACCCCATTCATCGAGCTAAAGAACATGTACAAAGCAAGAACCACCAGGATAAAGCATCAAAATTACAGGTTCATCAGACAAAAGATATCTCCTCATATTTCCAGAAGAAGACCAGCAAATCATAAGAAAGCAGTACCTTATGACAAGGAACAGTAAGTGAAGGCTTCTATAAGGACAAAAGACAGGAGTCTTTAAGTATTTGAATTGCCAAGGAATTGTAAAAACTGGATCAGGTAATACATGTATTGCCTGTAGAGATATTCCTAATCTAAAATCATTTAAGAAAAGATTGTTACGAAGACATGAAAAACTAGATGAGGTAGGAAAAGGAAATCCACCAAAAGTTCGTTTTGACTATCTTACAACACCTGAGCAAGTTGATAAATTGAGAGAAAAAAATGTTTTCTTAGAACATGCTCGCAGCCAAGTGTTTTTCTTAAAATGTCAGACTGAAAGTCAGAACAAGAACTTTAACTGAAAAACTTGAAAAATTCAGTCGTAGAGGGGATATGAAAGCAATATGTCACAAACTTAACAAAGCTCAGGAAAAGGTTTACTCAAGGACAAAAATGTATTCTTGGAAACATTGCAGTCTATAGCTCGAAATTTTCATGTTGCCGAACCTAAGGGTAGAAGATATGAACCATCACCAAAAAATTTTAAGAAGCCCTTTTTATTATGAGTGGTCCAAAAATAGCAGAAATTATTTCGTTTCCATCAACTTAGAGGGACCAAACCTAAAAACTATTTATCGTTGGAGAAAATTAAAAACAAATGAAATGAAACCAGGCATTCATGAGCAAAATTTCAAACAGTATTTTGTGCTCATTAAGGGTATAATAGAAGCATACGGTATAAAAAAGGGTCCAGTCATGTTAGCTGAAGATGAAACTGCTATTATTGGTGCAGTACACTGTAACCAGGAAAGAGATGAGCTGCTTGGATTTTGTGGCCCTAACACTGACAATCCAAAGGATCATAAATTTCTTGAAGACCATCATATCATGGTCGGGGATGATAATGACGCATATGACCGATTGGTCAATCATTTTTGAGAAAATAAGATTGGTAAAAATGATCGAAATATGTTAATAAATCCTCTGCAAGAAAAAGTCCCACGGCTCCTTTCTTTGTTAATGCCGACTTGCAACCGATTTACTCATAGTGTTCATATACAGTGACAGAATGTTACACAGATATCTAGAACCTGTACTTGGTCCGCTAATAGGTCATAGCTCGGATGGAGACAGTCGTAGACGAAAAATTCAGCTCCAGTTAATGATGTGCAGTGCCGGTGAACGTTTCAGGCCGATAAATGGGAATTTAGGTTTTTTTCTATCAGCTCAACAAGAAGCTGATCCAAATAAAAAGAAGCTGATCCAAATGATAACAGAAAGTATATAATTCGAGAGGTTGGAGATCAGGATATGATTCATAACCATAAGAAAATTGTAAATCATTTAGACCATTCAAGTAGAATGCTATACATGGGACCCGTATTACTAGTCCATATGAACCTTCTTGAATAAGTATACCAACGCTTTCCACAACTTCAACATGGCTTGACATGAAATCACATCCGTCGAGATAGAGATAGACAAAACTGGAGAGTTGCCCAAGAGATAACATTCATACAAGTGCAAGATTGTCATCAGCATATCATTAATGGACAGTATGATGAGGCCCCAGACCCATCTTTTAAAGGAACCAAGGTTTTCCTTTATTTATGTTATCATTATATAGAAATATTTTTCAGTCCAATTGCATCTCTCAGTGACCGGATTGAACATGTTGGATTTGTCACTAATTTCTTTGGAATATGGAGGAACTTTACTTATCTGCACCCTGAACTTACTCTGACTCCCAACTTTTTAAGCAGAGAGACATACACAGATGTACTTATTTCAACACATTTTGCTGTCATTTTGATTTGCTATTTTCGGGATAATTTTTCAGATCTAAAATGTCACTTAAACAGAACAGGTTTCGACTGTTAAGAAGAATTTTTTTTCCATAAATGGACAATTTGTGGGAAATCACCACACCTATTCATATGGGCAGATGTTTAGAAATGTAAGCCATATGATACATTAAACCAAATTGAGACAGATGACAAGGCTCCGCAGTTCGCAAAAGCACACATTAAACAAGAAAATGTCTGGCACACACAATTTCCAAAGGGTTTAGTATGTACGTTACTGGATTACCCTTTTCAAGGTGAAGAGACAGATGCATGGAAAAGGGGAATGGAAAATGCTAGAGAACTTGGAATGTCTCCTAGGTTTTTTATCGGTATTGATGACATGGACAGGCCAGATGATCCTGATGATCCAAGTAATGCATGGTTTGATTTTCCTTTTAAATCATGTGAACACATCAAACTGTTTAAAAACCTATCAGGAGGCACTTTAAATAGAGATGAATGTAACGAGGACTCTGGTGATGATGACAATGACAACGATGACTCCAATTTTTGTGAGAGTAAGTTTAATACTTTTGGAAACTTGCAATATAAAAATTATTTAAATTTAGTTTATATCGAAGGAGTTCCCTCTTGTGCAAAGCTGTGTCCTTAGCTGATTTTGGCTTCCCATTTAGATCCTGAAGGTTAATTTTCTCTATCAGCTTGTATACACATCTCTCAGTTAATGGTTTTTCCAAAGTTTTGATTGATCTGCACTGAAGAGACTGAAGCTGTCGAAATGCCAATCTTCAGAAACTAAATTGACAGTAATGTTGGTATTCAGTTATTCAGAAGATAAATAATATTGTTCCACTCTTATCAAACTGAAAAAAAGATGGTTGAAATAAAAAATTCATTAAAAATATTTCCCTGAATACGTTTATAAAAAAGTACACTTATAATCAACTACAGTTTATAAATTTTTAAAATACACATGCTATATATATATATATATATACATCTTTTTTCAAAGAAGACATGCACAGTGATGGTGACTCTACTGAGAGTCTCCAGGCAGCAGTTGCTGGATCAAATTGATGATACCTTTGATGAAGAACAAATATTTACCAAGTACTATTTATGCTAACTTTTTAATTGAAATTTTGATGGTCATGTTTAATGCTCGAATCTAAATAAACACTGAATTAACGAACTCGAAACTTAAACTGTTAAACACTCCGATTGACTAATTGTGGCAATACATTTATTTCGTGCAAAATGTTATTGTTTCATAAAGCCGAAACTTTTAGTATGCAACTGTTGATGATTCAATGTAAACAATTTTTAATTGCTTTTATATGTTGAATTTATTTTCATGTTATGAACTTGCTTTTGTGGTTTGACGCATTGTGTAAATCTTTGTAAGATGGACATCGATTACATTAGTATATGAAATAGTGTAAATGTACTTCAACAAAATAAACACATTAGTTGATTATGAAGAAATACTTGTCAAGAAAATAGACCATCTGTCTTTGGGATAGCAATATGGCCAGACACATCAATAATAAACTCGCCTACGGCTTGTAACTCAGTGTTAGTCCATATAGGTTATCCCTTGAACAGTCTGTATCTGATAAGTCTCTCAAGTAACTTTTATATCAATAATTATGTTAATTCATGTTTTTATAGAGAACTTTTTTCCATATTTTAAATAGCAAAAAATCCACAAAAGGAACATTAATGGTACCAGGTCATGGAATACAACACAAATCAACTCTAGTTAAACTTCTTAATGAAAATCCAGCATTGTCAAAGGAAAGGTAAGCAGAAAGTTCAGAGTTATTCTCATTTGTATTCTTTTCCAATAATTTTGCTAAAACAACGACAGTAGAATACCGAAGGAACAAAGGAGTGAATTTTACAAAAATCGAAGTCCAAAGACATTGCCAAAACGTAAACACAGAAAACAATGACGTTAGACACAGAAAACAATGACTTGAGACAGATACAAAGCACAGAAATAGAAATCACAACATTCAAAACAAAGGCACTCACAGTGTGAACTCCAGTGTAAAGCCGATAAATAAAAGCAATTTTAGCAAAATGTCGTGTAGTTTCAGATCATAAGCTTTTTTTCTATCTAAAGTACAACTATCTTGATTGGGTATTGATTGAACCTTTTTGTTCAGAGTAATTAAGCTTTGTTTTAGTAATGCTTTTTATGAAAATAATTATAAATACTGACTTACTGTTTTTTTTTAGTTTCTGCACTGTGAGTTTCTGCAGATGTCCCTTACAATTTATGTCTATGTAGTGTTTATCAAATCAAAGCATTTGGGAGACCAAAAACCGTGAAAAAGGGTGATGAGCAAATGATAACTTATCTTCTGCAGATTAGTCAGAATACGTCAGACGTCATACCAGGAAGCACATAGTAACAATTCATTATCTTGAAGATTTTGCATTTAGGAGCAAAAATAACATTGGGTATTGAATTGGAAAAAATCCAGAGAATGCAACGAGAATTCAAACATCCAAAGAAAACAGTTGAATATAGGGATCCTATACCTTTTAACTTATGAAAATGGTCATTTTATATTGAATTCAGAGGAACATAATGTTCTGGGTGAAACAATGAACAATTTGAACAGAAAAGCTCAAAAGGACAGACAGAAAAATAATAGAAGTAAAAATCAATTTGAAGACTTTAACGGCCGTTTTATGTTGTTGTTGAACCAGAACAATCATGCAGTGTCGATGACGGAAGACGAGTATCTAAAAGAACAAGAAAACAGATTCATTATTTGACATGACACTACTTTTGGACCGAGTGAATATATAAGTATATTTGTATAAGCATTTTTCGTTTTCTGGTTTTGGTGAAAGCATGTAACTGTTCTTGATATATGAATAGGTTGCAAAATTTTATTAAATATATGAAAGGGTATTCTTTTTCTATGAATAGGGTTGGTTTAAATTTCACTGTCCGCACATCTGTACCAATACCCCCACCCCACCCGTGGCTTAGGAACTCTTATAATATAGAAATGTAATCAATTATTACACAGTTTTTTTAATAAACTACTAGTAAGTATGAAACTAAACTATATAACTTGCTAGACACTCTTCTTCTGTCGTTGTTGACATAACAGAGTTATACACTATCTAAGATACTTCATAATCGCACTACGCACATTTCTGTAGCATAGAAGTAAACCCTGCTGATTGAAACGGACTCTGTCTACAAATATATTTACAGTACTATTCTTCACCCATTAATTTTTCAAAAAAACATACGTTCGGAATGCCTTGCCCTTGTTCTTTCAAATACATATTACCGTAGTGTACCAATTCATTATATTTGACGGATGGACAGTTCCTGGTTTGCTGTCTCGGCAGGTGTTGCATAATCGTTTCTTTTAAAACATTTCGCTTAAAATATTGTGTACACATTGTGACTATCCTTCAGCATAATTTTTATCTGCTTATGTCTCTATTTCCCCATAGTGGACAATTATGTGCTAGGAGTGGGGTGGGGGTATTCTGGTAATTTCATTTCTCAATGTCACACAGTTATTAATATTCTCGACACGTCCTCCTGACCTCCCAAACAATGATACATTTTGACCGGTTAAGGCAAGGTTATTCAATGGAAGGTTGTATACATTCTGGTTCAGTCTATACATATCCCCGATTCTTTGTTGGCCATTATTCACTGATTTGTTCCAATCGATAGCGTCGTTGACCCTTAATTACACGAAACAAGCATTTAACATCTACGGTGATCAACTAACAGCTTAAATAATTACAATATTCCATTGTCTGAATCAATATGGCAAACGCAACAAAAATGTCCGAGTGTTTTTGGTGAACTACAGTTCAATCGTTGTGGTTAAATAAATATGGTGAAAGAAAATTGTTACGTAATCACCGTGTGTCGTTTCGACCTCAACATTTGACTTGGTAAAGGTTTTTTGCGTTTATAATATTCTTTTCTTTTAACTAATTACTTGTCTAGCAACGAGGAAAATGTCGTTTCGACCTCAACTTTGGACTTGTTAAAGGTATTTCTTCGTTCATAATGTTCTTTTCCCTTAACTAATTACTTGTCTAGCAACGAAGAAAATATCACAAAAGAACTAATACCTGTCTTTTACTAAAAAATCTCCGAAGTTTAGCTTACTTTTTGACGATGATGCTGATACAAAAATAAAAAAGAAGACATTTTTTACATAATATTCGCAACAAAGCATGAGAAAATCTGTAATCCTTAGACAATTACAGACTATTTGATTTACCTCTCTTTCCTCACTAAAAATAAACCACACTGGCCAAAAAATATTTAATAACCATAAATTAATCTTAACATATTAGTGAGGATTCCGAAATAAACATTTCATACATATAAAGTAATTGAAGAGCGCTCAAAGTTTCTCAGAGACAATCAAGTACATGTTAATGAAATAGATAAAAATTGATTTTCTCCATTTCATGTTGTATATCCTCATTGTACACATCTACATCAATATTTTGTAATAAACTTGGGATTTTTTTTGTATTTTTAGAGTTCTATAAGTATCTCTCCAAAACCTTAGCAAGATAGGCTGAAACTTTTTGTATAATAGTGGACCAAAGAAGGCTGCAAGTGCTCCGCATTCTTTCTTACGCATAAATTTGAAAGAGATGTGACCACGAATAAAGGTATTATTTAGCAAAATGTACAACATTAAAGAATTAGCTAAAGTGCTTTAGACTGCTGTCTCAGTTGTCTTTTAGTAGTACCAGAGGTAGGACCAGAAATATTAAAAGCAGAAGTGGTAGTTGTAGGAGTTGCAGGAGTAGATGTGGCTGTTGCGGGAATAGGAGGTAGAGGTTAAGTAGTCGTAAGGCCAGGGGCGGCTGTATAATAAACCAATAAACATTTAAAATACACTGCGCGCGCAAATGAAAACTCAAAACCTGATATTTATATTTTTAGAAATCTTCCTTGTCGAGCTAAAGAATTTTTCTTTGCTAAATTACTAATCCAGGTGTCGGATTGTTTTGAAGAAAGCTTCGAGATTATCATGGATTTTAACTCTCGAAAGTACGTTTGAAGGACAAATTTTAGCTTCTTGAAAGAATTATCTGTTTAAATAGTTCAGAGGTATATACACATTCTTTTTTTGCACAAGTTTTCTCGAAATATAGTAGGCCTTAAATATATCTGTGTTTCGAGTTACATACTAAAAAAATAGGGTCCGTGGGTTGGAACAATTTCTTTTAACATTTTTATTATATGGCAAACGTGATCCGGATAATTTACGTGATTCCCCACCTCTCTCCCCTCAGTTTTTAGCTTCTTGAAAGAATATGTGTTTAAATAGTTTAAATAGCATCATATCGTGACAAATTTCATTCTACTGGAAACCTGTAAATGAAAACAAAAGTCGGTCATTGTCGGTCGTTTGATGTCACTTTTTAATTTAATTTAAAAGAAGGAATAAAAAATATTTGAGTCAGAAGGTATAAAATAGGTGGGCGGGTTACCGGAAGCACAGATTTTTTTAGGTCCTATTATTCCAGTAAATGTATCACACATAAACCCACTTTGTCGTTCTACAAGCTTGCTGGTATATAACGGGAAGTAATTATTTACCGGTATATATTGACATGTACAATACAAACAAAGTGCAGAACAGTAATGCATTTACAACAATTACCCCAGTGAGGATTTGAACCCCAATCTCCTGCTTGTTTTTCAAGGTGGGTATAGTTGTTTGTGTGCATATTAAATTTTGTCCTTTTTTAAATCTTTATTTGTTCAAATTCATGCAAACTGGTATTTTTTTCTGCTTTTTTAACCTTTTTTAATCTACAGCTGTGCACAACACCTACTATGTAACCTCCACTACTACATGTAATTACAATGTAGGTGTACTATCCATTGTACCACAGAGGTTTTCTTAGGTTTTATGATGTACACCGTTCTGCAGACTAGACAATAAAACAAATTGTAATCTGATCTACACTGAAAAATTTAATTGTGTATATCAATTGAAGAATTTTTAGGGCCCCGCCATGAAATGGCGGCGCCCTATAGTAATCAGCCTGTCCGTCCGTCCGTCAGCGTTTCCTATGTCGTACGATAACTCAAGAATGCCTTTACGGATTTTTATGATTTTTTTACGCAAAGTTGCAATTGACTGAAGGAAGCTCCAGTTTGTTTTTGAAGAAAATCGGAAAATGATTTTTGGGGAAAAAACTTCATTTTTATATGAAAAAGTGCATATTTTGAGAATTAGCTCTATGTCGTATGGTAACTCAAGATTGCCATCAGAGATTTTAATGATTTTGATACTCAAGGTTGAAATTTACCAAAGGAAGCTCCCTTTCGTTTTTTGTGGAAAATCTGAAAAAGATTTTTGGGAAAACACTTCATTTTCAATGAAAAAGTGCATATTTTGAGAATTAGCTCTATGTTGTACGATAACTCAAGATTGCCTTCAGGGATTTTAATGATTTTGATACTCAAGGTTGAACTTTACCAAAGGAAGCTCCCTTTCGTTTTTGTGGAAAATCTGAAAATGATTTTTGGGGAAAAACTTTATTTTTATATGAAAAAGTGCATATTTTGAGAATTACAAAAATGTAGCTCTATGTCGTACAATAACTAAAGATTGCCTTCAGGGATTTTAATGATTTTGATACTCAAGGTTGAAATTTACCAAAGGAAGCTCCCTGTCGTTTTTGCGAAAAATCTGAAAATGATTTTTTGGAAAAAACTTCATTTTTATATGAAAAAGTGCATATTTTGAGAATTAACTGTACGTCGTACAATAAATAAAAATTCCAATCAGGGATTTATATGATATACTCAAGGTTGGTACTGATCAAAGGAAGCTCCCTTTTGTTTTTTAGGAAAATTTTATTTTCCATGAAATTCTGTAGTCAGGTTTTTGGGACACACAAGGGGGCGGGGCCCTTTCTGACTTTGTCAGTATTCTAGTTTAATTTTACCTCTATCTATGAAAATTTAACAAAACAATTTGGTGTGATTGGGCCGATTTCTTCATATTACAAATTATTAAAAGTTTTGTAGTGATCTCTTGGTAAAACATTTTTGACATTGCGCGCCTTGTTTTTATTTTGCTTTTAAATTTTTTTATTATGCAAATATACCATACTGACTTCATAATGCAAATTAAACGATAAATTGTTATAACATGCAAATATACCATACTGACTTCATCATGCAAACTACAGAGATAAATTGTTAAAACGCACATTTTTTGTGTTATCAGTAAAACTTTTAAAAAGATTTGTCCAAATTTTAAAATGTTTAATTGACGAATACCCTTCAAAACATAAAAAAATGCATTGAAAATGGCATATTACTCCCATAATTTGCACTCTAGGACAGGTTTTTTTTTATAATTATGGTAGCCTTAAGCCACCTGACGAGTACCCTATGCAGGGACAAAACAGTTTTACTAACCTATGCAGAGACGAAATTATTTTTCCTAACACAGACAGTTCCTATCGTTGTCTACGTTTGTCTTATGCGTGTTTTTCTTGTGTAGTTCCCTTGCAAATTGGTGCATGTAATTATAATTTTCAGCCATTGTAGGCGTTTCCTGTTATCCATTTTTTAACATTTACTAAATAGGTTCTTGAGGAACATTGTCAGACCTTGTCTTGTATTTGTCAATAAATTATATCAAGCAAAAGCCTGGTATAAAAGTAAAACAAATATAAGGTCTTGCCATGTTTTAATAAAAAATAAAATACATGCATGCCTCATGACTACAACTTAGTTTTTCAAGACATTGGATGATAATCCAGGACTTTTTTCAAAGTGGTCATAGATTATCATTCAAAACATTGGATGATAATCTTATAATTTTTTTTTCAAAGTGGTCTTACAATCACTTAATTAAATTGATGTGGCCAAAAAATTATGAAGAAATGAATTTAAGTAGAAGAAATGCATTTTCAGGATAGTTAAAGGAAAATGGTGAAATTGGGTGATGCATCAGTAAATGACAATCTGTGTTATTCTTATGCCCGTTTGCAAACAAGAGGCGAAAAAGACTACTCCAAGTCAGCAGTAATAGGAATAAGGGCTACTCTGTTACGGCATTTAACCAGCCCTCCATTTCATCGAAGAGTAAAAATAGTGCATGACCTATTCATGTTCATACACGAATAATTGATATCTGCACCCGATTTCGGAAACGACTTGGGAAACTAACTGTACAATGTTCAACCCAAATTGTATCAGATAAAATTCAAGGTACTCGAAAAATTAGTAAACAAAAGCACTCCTTGTGACAAATTTCCTAAGACAAAACTAGAGGATGAAATGCCCCCGCGTAAGGTTGATTCAAATTGGGATTTTTTAGTAATGATATTTGTGTCTGTAAGACACATATGATGCCCCCACTAATCACATGTTACTCTAGGAGACATGTTACTCTAGGAGATAAACTATATAACCTCTATTACTAAATCATTTTTATTTCGGTTCATTTTTTTTCCAAAAATATACATTATAAATAAAAAGTTTAACAATGTATATTTTTAAAAAAAAAGAACCGAAATCAAAATACATACCACATGCAAATCTTCAATATACGTACAAATGAACTGCAAAATAAAAGCTCCTAGCATCAAAACTGCAAGAGGAGGTGTGCGGACAATCTGTGTACCCTTAATAATTCACCCAATAGATGACTTAGTTCAACAATGTATATTTTTTTCCAAAAATTCATCAAAATAAAAATCCTTACCACATGCATATGTTCAATATCAATACAACTGATCTGCAAAATAAAAACTTCCTAGCATCAAAACTGTAGGAGGAGTTGCGCGGACAAACTATGTACCCTCTATTACGAAATCACCAAAAATGACTAAGTTAAAAAAACTGTAAGAGGAGTTGCGCGGACAAATGTACCCTCTGAAAAATCACCAAAACTTACTAAGTTCAACTGTATATTTTTGACAAAAATGCACCAAAATCAAAACCCTTATCACATGCACATCTTTAATATTTGTACAAATGATCTGCGAAAAAAGCTTTCCAGCATAAAAACTGTAGGAGGAGTTGCACGGACAAACCATGTACCCCCCTCGGACGGACGGACAGGGGTAAAACAATATGCACCCCGACTTATCGTCTCGGGAGCATAAAAAGCACAAATTTACAGAAAAGGCGGGAGAAGGGAAAGAACGGAACAGTCCGCTCATTTAGCATAAGAATGTTGAAAAAAATAAAATATATAGGTGTGGTTAGCCACGATTTAAGAGATAATAATAAAACACCATAAAAGGTTTAAAAAGTAAACAAACGCCCCATCTTCTTATCTTTTTACTTTTTAAACCTTTTATGTTGTTTTATAATTATTTTTGTTTTCGACATATTTTTAAGCTGTTAAGCAGCTTTATACTGTTGCTTTCGGTCCAGACTAGACACTAGCCAGATGTACCTATCAGACATCACATACGCAATAACGTACGTCATGTCTGGCAGTAGTATGTTAGAAACTAATCTTCAAATTCATATTATTTCCTTTGAAAATGTTTAGACTGAAACATATGCAGTTCTTACAAAAAACAGCATGAAAATGTAGCTTTATTTGACATTCGTAATTTACGATTCGGTTCATTCATAAAAAATTCCCGCTGTGCGCTATGATTTTTACAAGTTTTGCATGAATGAAAGCATAGTAACTTCTACGATCACCTAAAAATGTAACTCGTAAAGCTGTATGAATCTCTTATTATAAACATGACTTTTGATCGTTTTATTGTTTATATTAACATCTTATCATTTAAAAAGGTTTAAGCATATTCATGTTCTCGGCCCGTCTTCTAATGTTTACATTTTCTGGACAAGTGTGCGCATGCGTGTGGAGCTAAGAATTGGCCTAACTTGTTTACACTGTACGACTCGTCTGCAAACGCCGTTTTTGAAAAGAATTTAAAAATAATTCTCTGTAGGATAAATTATATGACCTTTTTAAATCTTTTGAATTTACAGTGAATCATAATACTTATGTATCAAAAATGATTTTTTGGTACAGTTTTAAACTTTATCTTGAACGGCGTACTAGATAGCGACCGGCTTCTCTATGCAAGCGTAATCAAGTATGTCGAACTTCGCTGATTTGCGACAAATTGGGGGAAACTGCTCGCTTGCTGACCATTTATCACTTGCAGTGTTTTCCTTTTTTGTTTCAATTCATTTTTCACCAATTCGGAAGCAAGAATGAAATTCCGGCAGTGGGCGGATGTAAGAAAACATAAATCGTCAATCCAAACAACACAGAGCCTGAATTAAGTCATGGAGGTCCGACAAACTGAGGCTTGGTACAAATAAGAAACAAATGCTTTTCTAGATGTTTCGGTCGCAGCAATATGGATGCACTGTCTGCAGGATGTTTGGAACTAAACTTCATTTCGTCGCATTTACGTTGTCAGATTGAACTGGAAAAAATGTCTTAAAAGAAATCAAGTCATTCAGAATAAATACTAATCTTCATGGGGAAGCAAAATTCCCTAAGTTACAAATTAATAAGCCTTTCTTAGACGCATTGATATGCATCAGCTTTTTATCAAATTTTATCAAACTCTGATCCACTCAAGTACTCGAAAAAGGGATGAACTAAAAGGGATTAAAGAATGAAAGGTCAGCCGATGCAATTTTCAAACTGAAAGTAGCATGATTTTCATCAATGCATAATTTGATCTATTTTCTTTACGATTACAAGAAAATAGAAGACCTTTAAAGCCCCAATTCATCTTGATTTGACTATTTGAAGACACAGCAACATGGTCAGCATTTATTTCTGGCAGAAAATATAGCTGACACCCCAAGTTTTCTTTTCCGACATCACATGNCCCCCCACATAGCAATATATATTTTAAAGGGGCTCCCAGGGGATTTTATCTCAAATTTCACTGTTTTTAAAGATTAAAACACATTTCTTAATAGAATGTATTTTTAGGATATTGTTGTCGTATTGTTGTACATAACCGTGTAACAGAAGTCACGCACGATCTCGAAGCACGTGAAAATTGGCTATAACTGGTACACGGCGATAACAGGTACTCGACCAGGATTCATTTGTATATTGTAATCAAGCAAACATTTGTGATCAAAAGCTAAAACCCCATATATCTGATTTTGTTCAAGGCATTTTTAATTTTTCAACAATATTTGTAAAAAAGTCGGATCAGATCCTCTCCTACCCTACCTCACATTTGTTTTTGAAATACATGCCTAGAAGTTCTAACATTGATAAAATGCTTAACAGCTTTCCAG
>MJUU01009820.1:28247-42254 GCA_002080025.1 Modiolus philippinarum
ATCACGAGTTAGCTAAGTTGTGATCACAAGTTACTAAGTCGTTATCACGAGTTAGCTAAGTTGTGATCACGAGTTACTTAGTCGTGGTCACAAGTTACTAAGTCGTGATAACGAATTAGCTAACTTGTGATAACAAGTTACTAAGTCGTGATCACGAGTTAGCTAAGTTGTAATCGCGAGTTACTAAGTTGTAATCACAAGTTACAAGGTCGTGATCACGAGTTAGCTAAGTTGTGATCACAAGTTACTAAGTCGTTATCACGAGTTAGCTAAGTTGTGATCACGAGTTACTTAGTCGTGATCACAAGTTACTAAGTCGTGATCACGAATTAGCTAAGTTCGTGATAACAAGTTACTAAGTCGTGATCACGAGTTAGCTAAGTTGTGATCGCGAGTTACTAAGTTGTGATCACAAGTTACTAAGTCGTGATCACGAGTTAGCTAAGTTGTGATCACAAATTACTAAGTTGTGATCACAACTTAAAAAAAAAAAATCCACCTGACACTAACGGGCTTCCGTACATCCTGGTGTTCTGCTGGTGTAGTCGTTGGTGTGACAAAGCGGGCAACTCTTTTTGACTTCTTTGTTCCTTACACTAACTGTTCATCATTTCCATTCCTTGTTAGTAAGACCATCCGAGCAACCGCGGTGAAGCGGCCATGTCTAAGAAATTTTAACTGTGATTGCAACTGCTAAAGATTTTAAAAATCTGTAACAGTTTACCTCGGAAAACGTGACCGAACTGCAATCTTTTTTACAGGTAATCACGTGATACAAACATATGACGTTTTGGAATGTCTTGGGACATGGCGGTCTAAAAATATCACAGGTATTGAAGAATGTTTAGCTACTGTTTGTTGCTTAGATAATGCGCCAGACACTTCATGTGCACACCTCTTGTTATATATTTATACTTTAATTTGAATTGACTCGTCTAAATTGTTTGACGTTTTGCCTAAATTAACAGATTTTAAACCGGAAGTGTGTCAAAGACCGAAACAACCAAAAAGTTAAGGATTGAACACTTCATTATGAACTGAAATAAAACACGTCTTGGAAAAAAATCAACATCAAAAGGCATTCTTTGTACGAGTCATAGCATGTAAGGTTATTGTTGCATCTGTAAATCGTGGCCCAGTGTCGTCACCAGACCATGCAGTGATGCAGGCAGAATAACAAGTCCAAGATATTTACTGAATGCATTTAATTCCATGAAAATATATCAAAAATAATATTGTGATGCTGGCCTAATAAAGATTAATAGCATCAATACAGTTTTTATTTCTGTTGGATCAAACCTTTTGAAAAAGAGGATAATTTCAGCGCCATTTTTTGGTCATTCAGCTTTATAGTATTTTGTCAAAATTCTGCTCGTTTTACAAAAAAATGCCTGGAAAATGGGTTTCAAGCCCTTTAAACCCTTTTGAATCTGCCACTTCATAATAAACAGAATATTTTGCACGATAGACAATAGACAATATTTATTGCACAAACACATTTACAGTAAATGGTTATGGCATGATGAAAACAAACAATATCAATAACATAAAAATCGACTGAACATATTATATGTAAGCTAATTTGAATGAATGTCATGATGTGACAGTGGTTTTAAATATTCAGAGTTGGCTATCATATTGGCACTTGTTTCGACATTCTTTCGAATAAGTCAAGTGTCTCTTGAGTTCTAACTTGCATTGGATTTGACCACAGAACTGCACCACTATGACTAAAGTTTGTCATTTCTTTCTCACTGAGGCTAATCATAAAAAACCTTGTAGCTATGGGGAGAAATCAAATCTATCCGATTAGCATAGTTCTACTGTAGAAAGGGTTAAATTGTAAGAGTATGAGTTGCAACAATGTTCAACCCTGGCAGGGACTATACATTACAGGGATATGTCACTTCGATAAAAACTAAATTAACCTGGACATACGTACGGAGCTAGTAGTAAATTAAAAGTCGTGTAGATTCGTATTTTTAATAAGTTGAATTGAACCAAAAGCATGATTAATTGTTTTAGATTTTTGCACATTGTTTTTTTTATAAAATTAAACAAATGAAGAAGAAATGAAAACCCAGAAATATTGTATCAAAACACAAGCCAGTTTTGTCTTTTAAAACTTCCGTAACAGACTTCAACCCGTCATCAATGAAAATATTGCCATCGGTCTTCAAGCTTTGAACAAATGCCTAAAAATTACTACTTATCTTACTAAAATGCAACAGGTACATAGTAGGGACATTGAATTTAACAAAAAATATTAAATGGATGCTATAGGACCAACAAAAAATGAGTGATGCAATGTACAGATGATGGGTGTGGCACGAACGTATGTCAACACACTCGAAATAAACACCTACTTCAAGCCCTGAAAATGTCTATAAAATTGGAAATCTTATTTTAAAAAGGCAACAGGTACACAGTAGGGACATTAAAGTAAAGAAAAAAAATGTAAAATAGATGCTATAGGACCAATAAAAAATGAGTGATGCAATGTACGGATGATGCGTGTGGCACGAACATATGTCAACACATTTGAAATAGCATGAAATAAACACAAACTTCAAGCCCTGAAAAAGATGCCTAAAATATTAACAATCCCATAAAAAAGCAACAGGTACACAGTAGGGTCATTGATTTTTAGAAAATATGTTAAATTAATGCTTTATGACCAGGCAAAATTAAGTGATGAAAGGTACAAGCAATGCATGTAGAACGGGTTTTGCAACAAAACGATCCTGATATGAAGAACACCTCAGCTTTGAAACTATTATACCTGTATATGGCCATTTACACGCTCAAAATCGAATTATTTACAACTCTTAGGCCACATCAAATTAATTAATAGATTCTCATCCCCACCTGCCCCATTTTTTCTAAGCTCAAAATTTTTTTTATTTTTAATTATTCAGAAATTTTCTTTAAATTCCTATCAATTTTAGTGAAAATCAGTAAAAAATAAAAAATAGAACCCTCCCACCCACCCCAGATTTTTTGTTACAGGTGGATGAGAATCTACAAATTAACTTGATAGGGCCTTAGTTTAAGTGCTATGTTTTAGGAACTGTGGTTTACTTTATAGCTGTTTTTATATTCCAAAAATCACCAAAATCGTAATTCGAAATTGAACCCATGCTATCTTGATGGCGCCAATAATAACCGGTCCGGATACGGATACGAATTTATTCAGGACCGTCTGAGTTCAATATAGCAATTTACATAGACGTAACTAGAAGTGTCTTATTCCTGTAATGTATAGTCCCTGACCCTGGAGAAGGTACATTTAGAACTATGATAATCAACAACTTGTTAATGATAGATATTATTTCTCTAACTCTAAAACTGATGACATTCAGGGAGTCTAAAAGGTAGGGGGGGTTCATGTAGGATGTACAAAAAATAAAATATGGCCTTGTACAATGTATGAAAAAGTCAAAAATAGTCCTAATATTGGAATTGCCATATATATGCTATGATGCATGTTTTTGCACATATGTCCAGAATAATAGAGGTTTCGAACGATTTTCAAAAAATAAAAATGGTTGTGTTGTTGACGAAAATATTTACCACCCTCTATATAGGCTCTAAAGCAATATGAGTTTTTTTTTTTTAAATTGTTTCTGAAGAATTCGTGATTTCAAGTTATATAAATATTCAGAAATTAAGCAATTTCAAGTCCAATTCCTCATGTTAACATATAAAAAAGCTTGAAAATGAAGGAAAATGTAACAGGAATTAATTATTTGCTATACAGCAAAAAATATATTCTTGGGATAAATCATATGTGTGTAGTATCACACCTCAAATGTTCCCGATACATATGTAGTATTGTTTGTACTGACAACATGTCATAGTCCTATAAAATCATATGCAGTGTGGAAAAAAAAAGCTGACAGGTAAGTGTGTAATTATTATTTACATTACCAAGATAATAAGATGTGACACATATTATTCTAACAAGGATGTCCTAATTTAATTTTTATACTACTGCAAAAACTTTGTGGTCGTATTATGGTATGGCGCAGTCGTCAGCGTCGGCGTCTGTGGCCAGCATAACTTTGTTTCTAGTGGACGGATCATCTTCAAATTTCAGTATGTGGTTTCTTGGCATAATGGCTATCTGGGGTTTTAATTTCGGGTTTATGGCCCCACCCGTTTAAGAAAAAGGGGCCAAAAAGGGGTAAAATGGGGTATTTTTGTGTCTGTGGACAGCATAACTTTGGTTCCAGTGAACAGATAATTTTCAAATTTTAGTATGATGTTTCTTGGCACATGCTTTATCCCGGGCTATAATTTTATGTTCCTGGCCCCACCCGTTTTAGAAAAAGGGGCCAAAAGGGGTTAAATTGTTTTTTTTCACATATTTGACTGTAGAATCTTAATTATTTATCGGCTTTTGATGGGGTTTCTTTCAGTAAACTCCTTAGAAAATTTCCAATCTGGAGTATGCCAACGGATTTCACGTCGCATGTACCGTTCACGAGATAAATGGGGCCCAACAGGGGCGAATTTCAAAAATTTCATTTTTTTATTTTTAGTCCGATTTTGATGCAATTTTTTCCAAAGGATTCCTAATGAAAAATTATCGTGGCGCTCTACTATTAGATTTTTGGTAACTTGTTTCCTTACCCAGCTGTGAGGGGCCGAAGGGGGCCAAAATCGTAAATTTACAGATAACCCAAAAATGTTTTTTTTTAATTGGATTTCGATGGGATTTTTTTCTATGGATTCCTCTTGATGTAAGCTTTCAGTACTATGTCAACGGATTTGGCGTAGCTCTTACTGTTTCCGAGCTATGAGGGGCTGAAGGGGCCAAAATTGTAAATTTACAGATAACCTAAAATTTTTATTTTTCGTCGGATGTCGATGGGATTTTTTTCTTTGGATTCCTCTTGATGTAAGCTTTCAGTAGTATGTCAACAGATTTAGGGTTACTGTTACCGTTTCGGAGCTATGAGCGGCTGAAAGGGGCCAAAATTGTAAAGTTACAGATAACCTAAAATTTTTATTTTTCATCGAATTTCGATGGGATTTTATTCTTTGATTCCTCTTTATGTAAGCTTTCAGTTACATGTCATCCGATTTGGCGTAGCTCTTACCGTTTCCGAGCTATGAGGGGCCGAAGGGGGCCAAAATCGTAAATTTACAGATATTAAGCTAAAAATTTTATTTTTCGTCGAATTTCGATGGGATTTTTTCTTTGGATTCTACTTGATGTAAGCCTTCAGTAGTATTCAATGGATTTGACGTAGCTGTTGCCGTTCCTGAGCTATGAGGGGCCGAAGGGGGCCGAAATCGTAAATTTACAGATTACCTTAAGTTTTTATTTTTCATCGCATTTCGATGGGATTTTTTTCTTTTGATTCCTCTTGATATAAGCTTTCAGCGTCATGCAATGGATTGGGCATAGCTCTTACCGTTTCTGAGCTATAGAGGGTCAAAGAGGAATCATAAGGAGTCATAAGGGCTAATTTTTATTTTCCCTAGTTTGTGTCCAGTTAATTACTTGGTCAATCTCCTTATTGCGTCCATCTAATTATTGTGTCAAGCTCTTTCCTATGTCCATACTCACTTTAAATACACTTTTTCAAATTTCAGTGGACAACATGCTGCGGTCGTATCATGCTGCGCTCGGCGTAGCCCTTTATTATAATGTACATGCAAGGACTTTAATTGTTTGAAATCTCGGTGATCAATTTAAGCAATAACAGTACATTATTTGAATACCCAAGGGCGTCAATCGTAGATTTGATGGTCAAAATGCAGTTTACAGGCGATGCAAAGCGGAGCCTGTAAACAGATATTTTGACCGTCAAATCAAGATTGACGACCTTTGGTTTCTTGTCGGTAACTTTAGTTCCAATTGACAAATCCGTATGAAATTTTTACACAGTGTTCTTTGGCACAAAAAGGAGGCTTGGGTGGGTTGTGGTTGTTTTGGGCCCTTCCGTTATAATATGACTGCAAAAATTTTGCGGTCGTATAATGGTATGGCGTTGGCGTCATCAGCGTCTGTGGACAGCATATCTTTGCTTCTAGTGGACGGATCTTTATGAAATTTTAGTATGATGTATCTTGGCACACATGTAAACAGAGGTATTAATTTTGAGTTGGTGGCCCCTTCCGTTTTAGAAAAAAGGGGCCAAAAAGGGGTGAAATTGGGCGTTTTCACATATTTGACTATGGAATCTTTATTATCCCCTCGCCCAACGAAGTTGGGGAGGGGATATAGCGTTTTACCTGTTCGTCTGTTTGTCCGTTCGTCCGTTCGATCTTAAGGCCATATATCTTTTGAATAACAAGTCGTAGACAGACAATGTTTTGTCCATGGGTGCATCTTGAGGAGAACTTGAGGTTGATATATAGAATATGTGGATTTGACCTACATTTCATGCATGAGTGACTTGGGTTAAAGTTTTTGTTAGAGTCCAGATCTGGGATACTACAACTTGTAGAGGAATAATATTTTTTATGTAGATGCGTCTTGTAAGTACGAAGCTCCAGATAAAAATTAGGTCACTTTGACCTACATTTCATGCATGAGTGACTTAGGTTTAAGTTTTTGTAAGAGTCCAGATCTGGGATACTACAACTTGTAGAGGAATAATATTTTGTATGTAGAGATGTCTTGTAAAGTTACAAAGCTCCAGATGAAAATTGAGTCACTTTGACCTACATTTCATGCATGAGTTACTTAGGTTAAAGTTTGTGTTACAGCTTGGATTTTAGATACTACAACTCATAGAAGAATAATATTTTGTATGTAGATGCATCTTGTAAAGTTACAAAGCTCCAGATACAGTACAGAAAGAGACGTACCATAACTAATCACTGTGATAGTGGGAATGTCTTGGAAAGTGATGGGGATTAATTTTTACCTTGAAAATTTTTTTATTGGGGCAATAAAACTCAAGTTTTGTTGGGAAATTTCCTATTGTACAGGTAAAAATCTAATTAAGCAGGTAAACTTCAAAGAAATTACAGGTAAAAAGGGTAATAAAATTTAATCCTCCCCACTCTGTTTTATGGCTTTTTAGGTCTATCACAGTGATAGTATGTCTGTGATTTTATGTCTAAAGGATTAAAATTTATGTCTTTCCAAGTGATTTGTTATGGTACGTCTCTTTCTGTACTGTAAAAATTGGGTCACTTTCACCTACATTTCATGCATGAGTGACTTAGGATAAAGTTTGTGTTACAGTCTGGATTTTAGATACTACAGCTTGCAGAAGATTAATCTTTCATCAGTAGATGCATATATGCTTTAGGTTTGAGGCTCCTGATTGAAATAGTGTCACATAATTTCTTGCATGACTGGCTCAGATTTAAGTAACAAGCCAGATCTTGAATAGTACAACTTCCTTGAGTGCTTGTATTTCTAGACAAACATTCAATAAACAGGCGAGGGGATTAGCTGTCGTTTCCGACTGCCCCTTCTCTTGTTATTTATTGGATTTTGACGGGGTTTGTTTCAGTGTGCTGCTGAGGAAATTTCCTATCGGTAATATGCCAACGGATTTCACGTAGCATGTACTGCTAACGAGATAAATGGGGCACAACAGGGGCGAATCTCAAAAAATTTTTTTTTATATTTTAAGTCCGATTTTGATGCAGTTTTTTTCAATGGATTCCTTGCGAAAAATTAATATGGCGCTCAGCTGTTAGATTTTTGGTAGCTTGTTTCCTTTCCCAGCTATGAGGGGTTGAACAGGGCCAAAATTGCGAATTTGCAGTTTATTTAAAATTTTTATTTTTCATCGGATTTCGATGGGATTTTTTCCTTTGGATTCCTCTTGATCTAAGCTTTCAGTGGTAATCAAATGGATTTGGCGTAGCTCTTACCGTTTCCGAGCTACAAGGGGTCAAAGGGGCCAAAATTGCAATTTTTCTAATTATGTCAAATCTTTATTTTTCATCGGATTTTGATGGGATTTTTTTCTTTGGATTCCTCTTGATCTAAGCTTTTAGTGTTATATCAACAGATTTAGCGTAGCTCTTACCGTTTCCGAGCTACAAGGGGTCAAAGGGGGCAAAATTGCAATTTTCTAAATATGTCAAATCTTTATTTTTCATTGGATTTTGATGGGATTTTTTTCTTTGGATTTCTCTTGATCTAAGCTTTCAGGATTATGGCAACGGATTTGGCCGTAGCTCTTACCGTTTCCGAGCTACAAGGGGTCAAAGTGGCCAAAACTGCAATTTTTCTAAATATGTCAAATCTTTATTTTTCATCAGATTTCGATGAAATTTTTTTCTTTGGATTTCTTTTGATGTAAGCTTTTAGTTGATAGTAACATATTTTGTATAGCTCTTACGGTGTTTTTTTTTTTATCAATAAGTGATCAAAAGGGTTTATTTTTTCCCTAGTTTGTGTCCAGCTAATAACTGTGTCAAGCTTCTTTTTGTGTCCATCTAATGATTGATTCAAACTCTTTACTGTGTCCACATTCACTTTAAACTACTTTTGTTGAAATTTCGGTGGTCGACATGCTGCGCTCGGCGTAGCCCTTTATTAAAAAATTGGCCAAAAAGGGCAAAATTTGGTGTTTTCACATATTTGGCTGTAGAATATTTATTATTCATTGGATTTTGATGGGGTTTCTTTCAGTGTGTTCCTAATTAAATTTCCTATCTGTGGAATGGCAACAGATTTTACGTGGCATGTAGATAAATGGGGCCCAAAAGGGGCAATTTTCAAAAATTTGATTATATTTATTTTTAGTCAGTTTTTTTTTGCAATGGATTCCTTTTGGAAATAAATATAGAGCTGCACCATCAGATTTTTAACAACATGTTTCTTTTCAGAGCTATGAGGGCCGAATGGGGGTAACATTGCAAAATTGCAGATTACATAAAATTTTCATTTTTCATTTGATTTCGATGGGATTTATTTCTTTGGATTTCTCTTGATATAAGCTTTCAGTAATATGCAATGAATTTGGCGTAGCTCTTACCATTTCCAAGCTACAAGGGATCAAAAGGGCTGAAATTGCAATTTTCAGAATATGTGAAATCTTTTATTTTGTATTGGATTTTGACGGGGTTCCTTTCTTCAGATTCCTCTTATCATATAGTTAAAGTAGTATGTTGACCAATTTGACATACCTCTTACCATTTCTGATAAGGGCTAATTTTTATTTTCCTCAGTTTGTGTACAGCTAATTACTTGGTCAAGCTCTTTATTGTGCCCATTTAATTACTGTATCAAGCTCTTTACTGTGTCCTCATTCATTTTGAATTACACTTGTTCAAATTTCAGTGTTCAACATGCTGCGGTCGTATCATGCTGCGCTTTGTGTAGCCCTTTATTGAGAATATGTGTTGATAAAGTTTGCCCCCTCTTTTTCCATAAAATATTCAAAGACAAATTATCTCCCCTTCAAAATTTCGGACAGCAACCATATTACTTCATGCCCATCTTCAGGTGGTGTACTACAACTGTGTGACATTTCATCAAAATCCAAGCAGGGGTTTAGGAGAACATGTGCTGACAAGGTACATGGACGGACGGACAGACAGACAGACGGACAGTGTGATTCCTATATACCCCCAAACTTTGTTTGCGGGGGTATAATAATCAAAATTATGAAGTATTTTTTACGTTTTTATGCATTTTGTGGCATGTGATATCCTTTTCTAGACATATGGATACGACATAAATAATGATGCCTTTTTAGAGCTTCCAAAAAAATTGAAAAAATATGTTTTTTAGTGTCAACCATGATTTGACCTCTACAATCAATATTAGAGATGTCTTTCTCCTGGAACTGAATTTACATTGTAAGGAGATAAAAAAAGTGTTCATAGGTGATTTAAGATCAGTAAATGATGTGTATTTTGAGTGACGGTAATACCTGTTATGTTGAATCAGACCAGAGATAAATTTGTCTGCAAATTATTTCTGTTACAGTTTTATTAGCTTCTGTTCATAGGATTTATTTCAAACTTGGTGTGCAGCATCTCCAAGTTTAGTTGTAAGGAACATTCTATTATGAGTCCTGTCAGATCTGCACTTCCTGTTTGGCCAAATAGACTTCGTTATGAAATTTAGTGAAACATCAATTTTTCATCGTATTTTTCTCAGCTTCTGGAAGAGGTATTGATTTCAAAATTGGTATGCAGTCTCTATATGATATGTTGTTAGGAATGTCCTGTTTTGAGTCCTGTCAGATATGTATGTCCTGTTGGAGGAAATATGGACTTGGTTAAAAAATAAAGTGAAACATGAATTTTTCTTTGCATTTTTCTCACATTCTACATGAGAGATTAATTTCAAACTTGGTATGCAGCCTCTGTATGCAATTGCAATGCCAGTCATTAATTGGAAAGAATCTCTCTCTCTCTCTCTACTTTTTTTACCTTATTTGTGAAGATTTCACTTATTGAAATGAATGATCATGGATTATGAATTCTTACACATTAAAGGAAATATTGACATTACAACTCACAAATACTTTTATAGTAAAGCCGTGTGATTTCTGTAAGGCAAAGATTAATTATTGGTCATACAAATATAAGATTTAAATACTAGTGGTTTTGGGAAAAGCTTTAGTAAGCATTAGCCCTTCAATTAATTGCACTATAACTTTATTCAGTCAATTTTGGTTATCACACAGTTTATAAGATTAGCCGATTATTTAAGGTTGTATTTAAATATAAAGTCATACCTTTTAATAACTGTTTGTAAACAATTATATTTTGTAATGTAGTGTAATAGAGGGAATTCATGTAAAGGTGGAACAGCCTTGAAACAACAAAAACCCCTACCTACTTTGTGAAAATTCTTGATCAGGCCATAGTTAAGAAATGTTTCTTTCCCCTTACCCGACCCTACCTTAAGATGTTGAGTTGGTAGGTAGGAAGCAAATTTTGTCATAATTATTAGTAAAAAGGTTTAAAATAACTATTCTTTATCCAAATTTGAGTAAAAAAAAAAATTTCTTTGGAGTCGATAAAATTATTTGAGTAGGGCCATTTTTCAGGGTCAGTAGGGTAAGGGGAAACAAATAATATTTTGATTTAGGCCTCATGTCAAATTTGTTCTGAAATTTAATGTTTTGAATGTTCATAGTGTATAATTTAATGATACATGTGAACCCCTGTTATTGTGATTCAGAATAATATGAAGTTTTGTTAGCAAGTTTTACTAATTCAATTAATTTGCACCATTCATGTAGCTGGCAACATGTCCTGATGGATTTTTCAATCCAATTTGGCAGCCTTGAAATTGGCCAATCCTGGCATTTGGAAATTTTCTCCCCTCTTTAGCTTGTGTGTGTTGTAATTATGATATACATGTTTGTAACATCTTTTGGTCTAATTATATGTGGAAATTTTTTGTTTGGTGCTAAACCAGACACTAAATATTTGGCACTGTGTTAGTTTGGCGCTTGTTAGGCCTAAACCGGACAATATGTATTTGGTACTGCTGGCTTGGTCTTTGTCAGGCCTAAACCAGACACTATATATATTGGGCACTGTTGGTTTGATTCTATTCAGGCTAAGCCATAGACTATATATTTGGTACTTAAACTTGTGGCCTCTCACTTTAGTGCAGGGATGAAGCTTCATGGCCACCTGGGCCCAGATGGAGATTAGTAGTCCAGTTGTATATTCTGCTAGCCTCAGAACAATGTGCCTTTCTATAAACTTCAGAAATTTTAGCAGCCAAGGCAGAATTTTAGGGCTGTAGGCTACTGGGCCCTTGGTATTATTGTCTCGCCTGCGACGAATGGCGAGACATAGCGATCCAAATTCCGTCGTCGTCGTCGGCGGCGTCAACAATTGCACAAGTTTTTCATAGGTTGAATAGAGTCATTTAATCTTCATAGAATTGTGTCAAAATTGGACAGAAGCTAGATAATGGTCAGAAAATTACCTCTGGCTAAAAAAAATGGAAATTTTTTTTTATTTTTCCGTATTTTTTCCGTATTTGGACTTAGTTTTTTTAAATGTTAACCCACAAATTAAAGTTTTTTAGATGGTGAATAAAGTTATTAAATCTTATTGGAATATCATAAAAACTGGTCAGAAGCTAGAAAATGTTCTGAAAATTACCTCCAGATGAAAATTTTGAAATTTATTTTTTTCATTTTTCCGTATTTTTATCCGTATTTGGACTTAGTTTTTTTTAAAAAAAAATTGAATGTTATTAACCCACAGATTAAAGTTTTTTAGAAGTTGAATAAAGGTATTAAATCTTATTGGAATTTATTGAAAAGTGGTCAAAACTTAGATGATGGTCAGAAAATTATCTCCAACTGAAAAAATTGGAATTTTTTTTTTTTGGTTTTTCCATATTCTTTGCATATTTGGACTTAGTTTTTTGCTAAATATTTCAATGTTAATCCACAAATAAAAGTGAATTAAGTGTTTGTATCTTAACAGAATTTCATTAAAATTGGACGTTGCTGCATGCAGTGTGCAGATATGGAACAAGTTGTTGGAATTTTCATTGTGGTTCCAACTTCGGTAAATTTCCTGAAAATATCAAAGACTGATAATTTTTGAATATAATTTTGAAAATAAGGCAATTCTTTGATGCCAAGCATAATTTTGAATGCATAAGAAATAAAAAAACAGGGTTCCAACATTGGTAAATTTCCTGGAACTGTCCAAGACATGCAATTTTTTGAAATTCTTCTTAGCAACCATGGTTTTTGAGTGAATTTGAAATAAACAAACATTTTAATGAATAAAATTGCAAAAATTTTTGATTCCACTTTTTGGTAAATTTCCTGGAAATCTCTTAGACCAATTAATTTTTGGAATTCTACCTAGCAACCATACTTTATAAAAAATATTTTGATGAAAAAAGTAATTGTCAATAACGAAATTGCAAAACTATTTGATTCCAATTTTGGTAAATTTCCTGGATTTCTTCAAGACATGCAATTTTTTGAAATTCTTCTTAGCAACCATGGTTTTTGGGTGAATTTGAAATAAACAAACATTTTAATGAATAAAATTGCAAAAAAATTTTATTCCGATTTTTGGTAAATTTCCTGGAACTCTCTAAGACTAATTACTTTTTGGAATTCTACCTAGCAACCACACCTTTTTAGAAATATATTGATCAAAACAGTAATTGTCAATAATGGATTTGCAAAAATATTTTATTCCAACATTGGTAAATTTCCTGAAACTGTCCAAGACATGCAAGTTTTTGAAATTCTTCTTAGCAACCATGCTTTTTGAGTGAATTTGAAATAAACAAACATTTTAATGAATAAAATTGCAAAAATTTTTTATTCCGATTTTTGGTAAGTTTCCTGGAACTCTCTAAGACTAATTACTTTTTGGAATTCTACCTAGCAACCACACCTTTTTAAAAATATATTGATCAAAACAGTAATTGTCAATAATGGATTTGCAAAAATATTTTATTCCAACATTGGTAAATTTCCTGAAACTGTCCAAGACATGCAAGTTTTTGAAATTCTTCTTAGCAACCATGGTTTTTGAGTGAATTTGAAATAAACAAGCATTTTAATGAATAAAATTGCAAAAATTTTTTATTCCGATTTTTGGTAAATTTCCTGGAACTCTCTTAGACCTATTAATTTTTGGAATTCTACCTAGCAACCATACTTTTTTAAAAATATATTGATGAAAACAGTAATTATCAATAATGGAATTGCAAAAATATTTGATTCCAATTTTGGTAAATTTCCTGAAACTCTTCAAGGTCTTTTATTTTTTTAAATTTTGCCTAGCAACCATGCCAATTTAAATACATTTTGGTGAAAACAGTCATTTTCAATTCCTAAATTGCAAAAATATTTGATTCCAATTTTGGTAAATTCCAGAAACTCTTACAGACCAGTTATTTTTTGGAATACAGAAAGTATATAAACGTTAGAATAGTCCTGATTATAATGATACCTTACTGAGCAGGCGAGACACATGGTTCTGAGGAACCTTTACGAATTTTTAATGTAGCCTAGACAGAATTTTAGGGCTGTAGGCTACTGGGCCCTTGGTATTATTAATGTAGCCTAG
>MJUU01009821.1:0-19205 GCA_002080025.1 Modiolus philippinarum
ACTGCTAAACTGGCTAACATACCAAGGAATCCACCGGTCTGTTGTCTGTTGTCTTTTTGTGATTCTAAGACCAGTTCCTGTTTTCTGAAACTAAAATTTTTGCATACAATTTGTTGCTAACATATCATAGATTATTATTGCATCGGCAATTATTAAATATATATTCAGATTTTTACGACCCTTAAGTAGGTATATCAATTAACGCCAGATGGCAGCACATTCAAAGTGGGAAAAACTAACAATTTGTGGCCAAAGGAACATAACTCGAGTCAAAATCAAAAAACTACGCGCAAAAACTACAAAAATTTACATTTTTACCAGTAAAACCAAAAAATTCCATAAGTCCGATTGTAATGAAATTTGCACTGCAGATATGTAAAGTATAAATCTTCCATATGCTAGATGGGTTTTAGTGGGTTCTCAAGTTAACATACTGAAAATGCGGTTTTATATGAAATTATCATCATATGAAATTTTTTAAAATCTTGCATTTTTTAATCCAAATATTAAATAAACAAACATTGTGCAGAAAGAATGTTTACATTACCAAATTAAATATTTTACCTATATCAAATATTTATTTACATTATTTCCCAATAAAATATCAAGTCAAACAAAAGGTCACATATTTTTGCCCAGAGAGTTATCTAACCTGATTCTTTACTGAGATGCCTACCTTAAGTCAAAAAGTCGAAAATGTGAAAAATCTTAATTTCCGAAAAATTCCATTTTTCAAAAATTTTATACCGAAAATCAAAATTTTATGGACTTTAATGGTTTTATTTTCTTACATTGTATCACAACTGATAAGTTAGGCATAAAAACTAGATCAAATGACAATGGTTGTTTATCTGAAAGGAATTGACAGCCTAAAATCGAGATTTTCGCAATTTTTTGCAGGGGTAGGGGTAGATTTTTTGTATCCCCTGATCATAAAATGGGCGTAAAGTACCCAAACTTGTGTTCATTGTAAAGCATATTAAATTAGCTTTAATTTGATACCAAATTTCAGTACATATTACTTATCTGCAAAAAGTTATGGAGCTTAAAAGATGAAACTTATGTTAAAACGAAAATACAAAAATTTTTCGGGTGTACTATTTAAAGTGGCCCTATACTGTCTATGCGTGCAGGTTATGTTCGTGTTAACATGTTTTATTTTGAAGAGGGGACATAGAAGGACTGAAAAAAACCGGTTTGGTTCGGAAGTGGGGGGGTGCACGGAAAGTGTTTCCAGCCCACGGACTAATACTGCGTAGCTTCGGGTACGGATTCAAATTTAAACTTGAAGTTGATGGAAAAGAAACCGAAAGGGAAATTAAATACCCAATTTCTTATTAACGTATAACACAAAATAGCTAAATAACAGGACACCCCCCCCCCCCCCCCCCCCCNAGAGGCTTTCGACTGTAAATCTACAAGTTTGATCTGTGAATTAAAACTTTTCATCACAACTGAGCATATTATAAGATAAATTGTACTTATCTGAATCTTTTTCCTGATGTACCAATAGTGTAGGGGAAGGGGGTTTCTGATGTGTAGAAACGAAACCTGGTGGACACACACAGCCCAGTGTCTGACCTCTCTGCACTAATAACATCTCCGGACTTTTGTTGATTTTTACCTCTTAGTTTGTCTAGACTGGAAACCAATTTGCTAGAGGACTGCGTTATAGCATCCGACAGGAAAGCGTTGGTTTCAATTTGCGGTCTACTCGACTCTTCATGTTGAGTTGAAAATTCCCTTTCACTTCTGACGCAATAAACCTGTCGAACTGGTTTCGTGTGGAAACCTCGATAGCTTAATTACCGCCAAAACATTGCTGTTATACTCATACCGCATTACTTCTTCACTACGCGCATAAAACAGAAAAACTGTTCAAGAAATATTAAAGTCTTTAAATTGACACCATGCTTTTAAATGGATGTTATTTTCCGCGCAAAATTATCGACTAGACTGGACCATTCTGAATTAGGTATAGGCAGGTATATCTTTAAGTAAGATTATAAACAAGTCTCACTTTGGCTTTTACCATGTGCTTTGGACTCCCTTTTGATTTAAGAAAAAACATACCCGTAAATGATATAATTCAACAAAATACTTAAACATGTAATTATAATATGCATGCATTAAATCCAAAAGAAATATTTCAAATTAATTGTTAATTATTCCGTGTTTACAAACAAAAGGTCCGTGGATAACAATTGTTAACCCCGAACGAGTACACCTTGCTATTATTAGGTAGGTCAACTCGGGTCATCTAATTGTGGGCCCTGATTTGGTCAAAATTCTATTCTATTCTATTCTGTTCTATATGCACAAATGCATTTATTGACTATATCAATGGATTAACGGGTACCCCAATCCCCGGGCCCCCATCAGGACCCAATTTAAGATGTGACTAATACAACAATGGTATTACTTATATTAGTCCCATGAAATAAGTTACTTGGTCGCCCTTAAAATAAAACAATCCAACACTTATAAATTTTCACCTGTTTGAAAAAAATTGTGAAATTGCACATAACTGCAGACTTTTGTGCATGTCGTAAACGGCGAATTCAACGTTTTTCAGTTATGTATGGTCATTCTTGATATACATACCAAATATGATAAAGATTAGTGTAAAACTAAAGCTGAAATCGTGAGATTTCCATTATCTAAAGGAAGTGAAACCGACTTTAGGTGAAAAAACATAATTATGAAAATATATTACCGTTTTTCGTTTTTAAACAATTATAAATGTAAAACAGTTAAGAGCATTTAAAAAAATTTCAATGTATTCTGCTCATAACCGTCCTTCAATCTCCCGTGTTGAACACAACCAATAAGATAATATGGATCATGTATTTATGCATTTTAGACTTGTGAATATTACAAAATTCCTTTTTTAACAATGCTAAATTTAAAACGTTTTATAGGATACACTTCATGTTACAATGGATTCTTCTCAAAACCCTCTTTCAATTTCCCGTTATGAACAGGATTTAAATGTTATATGAACATGGATTATGTAGATTTGAATTTTGTACCTTGCAAAGGTATACTTGTCTTTTTTGAAATCTCGGAAATGATGTATATAAGTGGAAAATTCATATTATAAAAATCCCGGAAATGAAACATTAATATTCCCGGAAATGAAAACATTTTTTCCCGGAAATGAAAATATTCAATATATATGTGGTTTGTTTCCATTGATTTGTTCGCTTTTTTGTCTTTTAGGGGCCATTTAGGGCTTGCTGTGTGGTGTGAGGTTCCTCACTGTGTTGAGGACCATGTGTTGACCCCTGGATGTTTTGTTTTTGGTCGTTTTAACCTGGATATGGGATGTTGTCTCCCCTTGACATTTACCCCATTTCCTTTCTTTTTCATACTTGTACCTTTAATCATTTTGACATTAAAGGCGTGTTCCACTGCGTGCCCTATATATTACATTTGGGTCATCAAACGGAGGCGGAAGCATTATGTGCAATATTGGGTGCACTAGCAGTTCTAAGATTCAAAGACATTTCATGATTTATTTGAAACTTTAAAGTAAATGTCAAGGGCCTGTCTCGCTCACCTTGACAATTGTTGATACTTATATAGACAAAGTCAAATGAACTTCTAAATTGAAATGGTTTCATTTTCCAACTATGGAAAGAAACCTTTATGTTATATGGTCTAGCATTTGACTTTTTTCTCTTTTGCGTGCTATGGGTGGCGAAATGGGCAAAATAGACGTCATAACGAAACGACCTTACAACATAAATCAAAAAATTAACATCATCACACTCGAAAGTAAAACGGACTTCGACAAACAACAATAATTAATAAAAAACTAATAACACGCATTTAAATATTTACAGTTTAAAAGCCAACAGACGCAAAATTAAACCAACATAGTTACGTAAATATAAAATATAATACGTCCATGAAAAATTAACAGACAAAATATAAAATTAACAATAGACGGGGCAAACAAATCAAGAAGTCACGATAGATGGCGGTACCGTGCACGGGCGTAAAAGAAATAAAATGTCATTCTCTAATGATATGTCTAGTTTAAACCGGTTTCGACCCGTTAGATAAATTTTCTTTATTCAACGTATGTTGAATAAAGCCCCGTGCTATTTCCCGCCAAATCTATTTGGAATACAATTCTCGGTGTTTATCATTGATCATTAGAGAAAAAGATTACACCACTTTATCCCGATTATTACCATATTTTAACCACTCTCGATAGTTAAATTTAAAAATTTTTAAATGCTCAGCAAGCCTCGCAATTAATTTTTTTTTAAATTAAACTATCTCTAGTGGATAAAATATGGTAATGAACGGGATAAAGTGGTGTAATCTATATTTACATGTTCAACGAAAACATCAATTTGCACGAAACACGGCAACATTGAAATTAAAACAAAATGGCAAGCACGCTGCACAAAGTTACAAATTACTAATGTTCAATATGTTGAAGTCGTATTATGCGAAGCTCTATTTTTATTATATTGGCCCATATATATCCTTAACTTGGCGGTCATTGAGATTACTATGCTTAACGAGAAATTCTGCAAAAACTCGAATAACAAATCAACAGGGAAAATATTCCCGTGAGCAGGAAAAGTGAGAATTTATCAAGAGGGGGTGACACGGGGGTCTGCCCTCCCAATTCCCAGAATTGTTCTACCTTTTCCCAATTCCCACATTTTTTGGCCCTTTTTTCCCAAATCCCATATTTTTTTTGCTATTCCCAATTCCCACAATTATACATTTTGAAAAACCAATAACATCAACAATTTTTTTGCCCGCATGTTCCATAAAGTTAAAGTTCTTCAATCAAAGGAAATGTCCTTACAAAAGGACCGAAATTCCGTGCTCCACAATACATCATCCGGGATGTTCCGGAGGACTGAGCCAGAAAATAGATTGAGCGTGAATAAGATGAAGACCTTGATTCTTTTTTTGATTGAGGTTTTGAGGAATATGATCTCAAATTGAGTCAATCAGCTATCCATGAGAACTAAATCAACATCAAGTTAAGTAATATGTCAATTTTCAAAAATGCTGATGTTGCAAGATATATTTGTCCTCAATTCATGACAAATATCCAGTTGTTCCTGCAGATAAGCCCCATGATAATATCATTTTTTATCTGTAAAATAATTACAGCGAAAGAATTTGGAATTGGTAATTTTTAGGGCAATCCATCCTACACAGCTACTACGCTGTCTAAGGAAGAGATATTACATTCATATATTTGTTTTACTTGCTTTTGGGATTTCGACCAAGAATGAAGACAATAATCTCCAATCTTTGTACTGGATACGCAAATTAAACTTATGCCTATACAAACAATGGTCAACCGCTAGATCTGCAAAATGTTCTACAAAACCCATTTCTAAGCTGTACACCTCCATCTTGACACTTTCAAATATTTTTTGATACTTGCTTTTCAGGAGGCGGTACTTTACGAAATGTGAATGTTGAAAAACTTAAGATGTACTTAACATCTTGAACTCTAGATCATTTTCACACTGTAACAGCTTTTTAACTTTTGACTTCTCTGCACTTATATGCTACCATTTCTCATGAACAACTGAAATCTCGGCTGAAAGATTTAATTCATAGATGTTTCTCCAATAAGAACGGTGAACAGAGATACATTTTACATGAGTACATTGTTATAGGTAGAGAACAAGCAAACTTTGTGAAATACGACAACGAATTTGAGAAGAAATATACAGAGGAAGAAGTGTTTAAATGTTAGATTTTGTAATCCACAATACATTTGTAACTTTTAACAGACTAAAGAAATTCCAATGGGCATAAATTGTGCATCTCTTTCAGCTGAAATGTTTCTCCACTGAACAAAGGCTGAACAAATTGAAGGGTTTTTTCAAACTAAAGGAAAAGAAAGGTAAAAAATAAGCCAAATCATTTAGTTTTAGCCTCTATTATATAGATAATACTTTGTCACTAAACAACCCTGGCTTTGGTGATTTCCCCTGATTTTATCAAACCAAAAGAGCTCAAAATTACCACAACACTTCTACATCGGCTTTATTCCTTGACCATCATCTGGAAATTGACAACAAATGAAGACTTAAAACTAGGCCGTATCACAAACGCCATTACTTCACTTTTCCAATAGGAACATTCAAACAGCACCAGCATATGAAGCTTATTTCTCCAAACTTATTCGCTACTCAAGGGCATGAGGTCCATCAGTAACTTCTTTGATAGAGCCTTGTCGTTCACAAATAGGTTACTTAAACAGGGGTATATTTTTAATAACTTGAAGTCATCAATGCACAAGTTTTACAGTCGACATCACAATCTTCTGGACCACTATGGGATATTTGTTATCATTGCATTATTCTTTTAAATTATGGTTGAATTTGCTTCAGTAAGTTTTCAGAGGAAATAATCAAAATATGATTTTCTCATATGATAAAATGTTAAATTAATATTCCATGCTGTCATCCTTGTCTTTTTATCTGGAAGACTCATATGAGCAATCATTGTGGAGAAACCATCCATACATCATTCCAGTACGTTATGGTCAAATGTACTTAAAACGTTTCATAGCAGCTGATAAAATATTGTTTGTCTCATTTAGTGTAAGATTAAACTATGTTCCTCGCTTGCAGTCATCTTTTTAGTGGATCACAGAGAAATGAGTTGTTTTTGTAAAAGACCTTCCATACATAATTTCTGTAAAGTTTGGTTGAATTTGCTTCAGATAATCAAAATATGATTTTCCGTAAGGGTCTTGTGTTAAGCTATGTATTGCACTGGCGGCCATGTATTTTTGTCGTATCCAAAATAAATAAGCATACTTCGTAAAGGACCTTCCATATATTATTCCAGTACAGTTTGGTCAAATTTGATATTATACTTTCAGAGCAGATTAATGAAAACAAGAGGCTCCCAAGAGTTTGTATCGCTCACCTGGACCCCGGCTACGTGTGACCAGATAGTTTTTGTTAAAGGATCTAAATTAAACTATGATTACACTTTGCCTATTGTGTTCTCAGATGACATGACCCTTTAATGTGATTCAGTTTGGTCCAACGTTGGTTGCCTCTTCTGCAGGGGATCATCAAAGGACTTTTGTGGCATAGTTTGGTCCCAACTGGCTAAACAGTTGCAGGGAAGATCTTTGAATGTGTTTTCATATAGGATCCAATGTTAAACTATGTTTACTGCTGGCATCTATCATGGATATAGCGCGGACATACATGTAAATAAGCACTTTTTTGCATGGGACCACCTAAGGACTATTGTGGCCAAGTTTGGTTCCAACTGGCTCATCATGTTCAGATGATTAGATCTTGGAATGTGTTTTTCCATAGGGTTCAATGTTAAAACTACTTGTATGTTCAATGATGGCAGCCAGTCTGGATATAGAGCGGACGTTAAAACACCTTTTTTTGCAGGGGACCACCCAGGGACTATTATGGCCAAGTTTGGTTGCCATTGGCTCAGCAATTTCTGAGGAGAAGATCTTTAAATGTGTTGTCGCATAGGGTCCAATGTTAAAATTATGATCATCCGCTGGCAGCCATCTTGGATATAGCGAGGACCTAAGAAAACAACATTTTGCAGGGGACTATCTAAAGACTATTGTGGCCAAGTTTGGTTTCAATTGGCCCAAAGTTTCGAAGATCTTTGAATGAAAAGTTTGGACGGGCGACGAACGAAAAGTGATTGCAAAAACTCAACCTGGCTATAGCCAGGTAAGCTCATGATATTTTCCAATGGCGGCCATATTTTTATCGGATCAGAATGACGTACATGAGTATTTTTGTAAAGGAGTTTCCATACATCTCTCCTGCCATGTTTGGTCAAATTTATGTCAGTAATATGATAAAACGTAATATGCACAACTACATGTGGTGCTTGCTACATCATTAAGTTCTTCTGAGTAACATCGGAGGAGTAGTGCTAAAAACCATTGTGATGAATAGGCAGACAAGCATGACAGAAATTTGGGGATACATGATTAACCTTATCAACGGTCATTGTTTCTTTGTCCAAGAGCTGAAAAAAATAACAATTCAAATTTAACAAGAGGATACCATGAAGATGCGATACATTTACAGGACTATTTAGGTTAATGTCACTGCTCACTCAAGTCAATAATAGTGAATTAAATGTGACCAAGCAAAATAGAAGGAGGTCTTGGTTGATTGCTAACATATGATTAGGAAAGATTTATCATGGGGACAATAGTCCTTCATTGTCAATCGACTCTCTATGCATTTCTTCATAGTTCTTTCTGTGAGAATAATTTCCTTTCCTTCAATCTATCAATCTATGTCTGGAAATTTTAACAGAAACTAGAGGATTTTACAACCAAAATTATAAGAACCAACAGGGACAACCAAAAAGTTGATCTTGTGATAAAGACCTTTAAAAAAGCGACCACTTTTGATTTTGTACACTTATTTATTTTTTAAGGTAGTCAAATTATCCATTTCCAACATTTTTGTGATTTCCCACTTCCCTAATTTTTTTCATCATTTTTCCCATTTCCCTAAATTTTTTACCCCTTTTTCCCATTTCCCAAAACCGTGTCACCCCCTCTATCAAGACGAGAAGAAATTTCCATAGAAAGCGTTGAACAATTTGGTTGTGACTTCATTATGTTGACATTCACGGACACTTGAAACAAATTATGAACTGCCAGTCTTGCTTCTTCTTATTTGTTATTTGAGACTAAGGTGAGATTCTCCAATGTCCAGTTTTTTTAGTTTTTGTTTGAACATTCTGAACTGAAAACAAATTATTTTGAAAAATGCCTTCTGTAGAGCAAGAATTTACTTTGATATTGACATTGGTTATTTGACACAACAATCGATTGAATTCACGTTTTTTTCTTTGTTATGAAAAAGTATATTTACCGATCGGTTTAAAGAAGGTCATGTGTCACGTTGTATTCTATATTTCTATCAGTCAACATCTTCATCGAAATCGGACCAGAAAACAGTAGGATATTCTATATAACACAATATACATTTTATCAATAACTATTATATTACACCTCAAGACGTTAATACTGGTAGGCCATGGGCTGAAATAACCCTGGTACATCCCCCTCTACTTATGAACCCTACTATTTTTTTTTTGTCCTCTCACATCCCCTCTTAAAAAAATGTTAACATTAGCATAATCTACATTCAATAGTATGAGAGGCCTAAATTATGGACGTGCTCGTCGAAATTCTTGTGCACCTTATTTCCATATTCTGAAAACTGTTGTTAGCGTAGACATGATGTTAAGAAGATTTAAATGACCAAACTGATACTTTTAAATAGACCAACAAAACAGATCTTCGAATATTTTCGTTTTCGCCTCAGGTTTGTTCTTTTTCCTCGTCTTATCTTTGAGTAGTTTAAATTCATTAAGAATGGGTATAAAATGAAAGTACATAACATTTTTTCCCAACAAGCACAAAATGTACGCATTTTTAAGTACTATAAACTTCCTTCATTCATTAAAATTACCACTACAAAAAATTATCCCTTTATTTGTCTATTTTTTTTCTATATGAAAAAGAAAGGAAATGGGGTAAATGTCAGAAACAACATCCCATATCCAGGTTAAAACGACCCAAAACAAAGTATCTAGGGGTCAACGTACGGTCTTCAACACAGCAGGGAACCTCACACCATATAGCAAGCCCTAAATGGCCCCAAAAGGGTAAAGGAATGAATAAATCAATGGAAACAAACCACATCCAATGACCCGAATGTCAAGAAACTAAAATTTTATAAGAGGACAAGGACAAGCCAGTGACCAACATATTCCTGACTTGGGACAGGCAAAAATTGCGGTGGGGGTTAAACTCGTTTTCTTGGATCCAAACTCTCCCCCTATGTGTGGTGAATGGCTAAAAATAAATACATAAAACGTCTCACAGTAAAAATTAAACTAGAAAAAAGTCCAACTTATCAAGACGAGTACCCTTACAATGAAGTACATAAAACATGAAGACAATAGACACGGGTACTGTCCGGGCAAATGCTCGCAGTTACTGACATCTAGCAAAGGACATAATTTCCGTTGACTATGATATCAAGCCTTCTTACATATGAAACTTCAATTGAAATACTTCTTAATAGATTTCGTATAACAACATCATAAATTATGAAAGAAGAACATGATATTGTACAATGCCAAATACTGCCAATATGAAAAGTTGTTTAAATTTAGTTAGGATGTAAAGCATTTAGGAGATGATCAATATTTTTGCCAACAAAGATTTAACAACAATGCTGTATTTATATCCTTTATGAATAAGTTTTTTCAACGGATTAATAAATTTGGAAGGACAATTTTTGAATTTATGCCCTTAATAAATGATATTGCCATAGAAGTTTGGATGTGAAATGCCCTGATGTATAAGAGCCCTGCATATAGAACCAAATTTTCTAAATAAGTCGATGTATCTATAATTAAATTTAGAGAATGTTTTATCAATTTATAATATCTAAACCCTTGATGCAGAAGTTTTTCAGTGAGACTAAGATTTCGGTCGTTGAAGTCAGAAACATCACTTTATACTCGTGCATATCGAACGAGTTGTGAAATGTAGACCCCGTAAAAATGGACTAACGGAGCATCGCCGTCGAGATGGGGAAAATTGACAATAGGGGAAGAGAAATCACCCCTTTTTTTCATTAACTTTAGTGTTTAACTTTCCTTAATTTATTGATATATCGAGATCAAGAAAAGGAGTATGATCACTGCTGCTATTGGATTCATTTAAAGTAAGTTCAGCAGGATAAATTTCGTCTGTGAATTTAGAAAATTCAGGATTATTTAAAGCCAAAATATCGTCCAAATATCTACATGTATTGTTAAAACTATCCACTAAATGCTGTTTAGAAGGGTCTATTTGAATTTATTGCCATGAATTGTGACTCGTAGCAATAAAGAAATAAATCTGCTATGAGAGGTGCACAGTTGGTTCGCATAGGAATACCTATTTTTTGCCGATATACTGTATCACCGAAACGAACAATAATATTATCAAGAAGAAAATTTCAAGGCTTTTATCATATCCTGACAAGTCCAGTTGGTATTTTTGTCGTGTTTGTCGTCACTGAAAAACGATTTAAATGTATTGCAACAAATGTAAGTACATCCTGATTTTTTAAGGACCATTTGATCAAATACGAAAATTTCTCTTTGATGAGTGTATGCGGAAATGTATTATAAAGGTTAAGAAAAGCATAGCTATCGACGGAGGTGTATGCTTTATTAACAGATCGAAGTCTTTCCAAACTTCTACCGAATTTTTAACACTCCAAAAGTTGTTAATTCCACTGTATTCATACCATTTGTTGATAAAATTGATGACGAGTTCTTATGGTAGGTTTTTAAATTTTAAGAGTTCATCTTATAGCATTTTATTACCACATTTTTCGAACTTCAATAGCTCCTACTCTGACGACGTCATAAATATGTTTGCATAATAATAACCAGAACACGAAAAATCGGCTTTGTACATAACAATGTTGCTTGAATTATATCATGATTTGGTATTTTAAAACCAGTTGTCGGCTTAATCTCAATTTATTGTCCAAAATTGATGGAAAAAGGGAATTTTCAGTATTTCAGATTTGTCAAAAATTCACTATCAAATCGTGAAAAACTAAGTTCACAGTTATTTGTTACATCTGGAGGATAAACAAAAATATTAGTCTTTTAATGAAACCCCTCTTGCCACCGCCCCTCATTAAATTCCCCGTGTCATTTTTTATATTGGATGGTAAAAAATCTAAGGAATGTCATGGGACTTTGAATTTTAATGGGCTGAAATGAAATTAAGATTAAAAGAAAATAGCCCATGTATTGCAATATTTTCACGAGGTTTTTAAGAGTTAATCTTATAGCATTTTATTACCACATTTTCCGACTCCAATAGCTCCTCCTCTGACAACGTCATAAACCAAAAACGACACAAATAACGACGCGGTACAGAATGCGCATAAGCAATAGAGAAATTTATCTTTAATCTCAAAATGACAACCACAGTGCCATTTAAAGCTTCATTAAAGTCAAAATACCCCTTAACACGTAACCTATAGTATTGCATGTATATTTTTATTGTCCTTTACTGCGTAGCATGTAAATATATGGATAAAATGGACATTACTGGCCGGCTGCTGTAAAATAATGACTCACAAAAAAAAAACCAATAAAGGGGACACTGAAATTTGGGTGTCTATATTCGATTGTGCCATCTCTATAAAGGCCGCTAAAAGAACACTTAAACCATCATTTTCCTGTGAAAGATAGTATTTTAATTAATTGTAAACCAAGTCTTTCCTTCCCTACCTGCGAAGCACTTTTGAAGTCTTGATGTGTCTTTTCTTAGGCTTAGTTCGATCATCAACCAAAGTTTAGTTTAGTCAGTGTCTTTGCGCATGTCTGGTCACCTGAATGATCGAACCCATTTTAGTACCAGTAGATTAGTTAATATGGTGGCGTTTTTAAACAAAACGTGCATTTTGGAAATGTTCGACGACGACGAGGAAGATTATCATCGTTTGTTTGTCATCCGATCACCAGATTCATATTTACAAACTACACATCAGAACAGTGGCCCCAAAGTGTTTATTGAGGCTGCTACTTTAAATCAATGCTCGAAAATTTCAATTATGAAACTTGAAAAAAAATTGAGCCCTTGTTTAAAAAAATGTTGTGAAAACTAAAAATTAAAACTCGTAACGATATATAGTTGTGATTGGCACTGCCCTCGCCCGTGCACTTGTAATCACAAAGCTCTGCATGATACGAGAAATTTATCCGGAAATTTATCAATGATTGTTATGTAAAAAAATGACTTGTTTAAACATAAACAGTCTTATAAAATATGTGAAAAGTCACCTTGATAGCATTACTACTAATACTAATACTTAAATCCGCTGTAAATGTTTCCTTCCCTTTTATCAAAAACGACAATTAAACAAACTAACCTCGTGCCGCCATATTGGAACCAGAGAAACCCACGCTTCAAAATGGTTGAACCACAGACGTCACTCTGGTCGAACCAGTGACAGTTCGATCACGCTTTAGTTCGACCATAGTTACCGTGGTTGGTGATCGAACTCGGCCTTAATAATGACGATATTGACGATGACATGTCGATTCTTAATATTGACGATGACATGTATTTTCTTAATATTGACGATGTTAACACTATAATCATTGAGGAATTGAATTAACTAAACTAAGGGTTTGCGTTAATAAGTGGAAAACCGTACTTCTAACTTTGAGTTATAATATTTGGGATGCCTTCCTCAGATTTCACCATATATATTTTATGATATTAAGGCGAATTACAGCACATGACATGCATATCTTGAAAAGTCGGCATATCGATGTCTATTTATGAACAAAATAATGTAAAATGGTTTTTTAGACAACATAGGGATAAAATTTTATATTTTCATGACCGGAAATGTTTAAACAACCGTTACAAAACTGGAAAATTAATATCATATTCTTAGTGGATATCAGTATTATATTTTGACGAAATCTGCTATATAAAGACTCAATTGTCACATGATCACAAAACTGTTTTAAATTCTAAGTTCTCAAAACTACTTCTTTTTCATTGATACCATTATCAATATCATTTTACGTTACAGAAGATGAATTAACCGTGATTATTTTGTAATAAGGAGATAAAGACGTTCCAAGTTAGTCTTTATTTTTCACATGAAAAAGCCATTTTGTTGTATTTTAGGGAACAATTTAGAGTGCTGTATAGTGCTTAATATTGGCGGTACGAAATTTTCGCGGTTTTTAGTCTTGGATTTATTCGCGGGGTTTTATTTTCGCGGATTTTAAGTAAACGTCATTATATTATATTCAGTTATAGACAGGTTAACAGATAAGTATACGTGGGGATAATTTTTTGCGAAATAAAGTAACCATACTGCACCATAATATCCAAGTTGCCTAATAAACAGTAAATTTCGTAATACTGTTTCAAGGAGTGACCAGCAGTAGAATCAAATAATAAAATATGAAAAACCATAATCAAAAATAAGTAAAAAAAAAAGGTACTCATTCCCAAATATATCGAAATAGGAGGCCCAATCCAGTACCAAGAACATCTATCGGGTGTCATACCCTGAATGAAGCCTCAGTATTTTTAAGTGGTTAGAACAGTCATAAAAAAACAGTAAATTTCTGTAAAACGCAAGGAACAATTGTCATATCAGACAAGTCGAACTATTGGGCTGAAATTAATTCTTAAATATCACGATATAGATGATAATATTCATTAAAAAGTTTGAAATAGCTTTTATTTCTATCATATCTGAGACATTCCCGTTGGCTTCTTGCAAAACGATGAAAAAATGAATAAAACCAAAAATCCGAAAATTTCCATTTTGCTTAATTAGAAATAATGGCTGACAAGACCCAAGGCAAGGTTTTTTTTTTAACTATGTTGCCGAAGGACTTTATGTAAAGATTGTGAGTGACTTGCCGGAGTTTATACATACATAATTTCCTCAAAATTGGTGTTTAATCCTTTTAATTCCAATTTTGTATATTAAAAACTGCCTGATCCATGTTAACGACGTCTTTATTTGCTGCACTATATTTTTGCAAAGCGGATTAATGGGCCAACGGAAATATCGAAAAATATTTCCGTTTGCTATTCATGACGTCGATCAATGAAAATTAACGTTATAATTACAATTGCAATTATTACCCATTGCGACGTTTCCAGGGGCCAACAAACAAATATTTTAAATAAATAAATAAATGAATAAATAAATAAAAACCAAACGCAAAAGCAAACAAAATATTAAGAAAAAAACATGAAACAGACCCTCTCCCTTTTCAGTAATCAAGCAATATTTTGACAAATACTTGTGTTAAAAACATCCACACACTGAAAAGGTCAAAGTCACTATAAATTACACAAAACAAAATGCAAAATACATTTTGAATCAAATTTTATCAGAACCTTCGAAAGTGACTGTTTATCTGAAAAAAATTAAAAGCCATTTTCACCATTTTTTTTTTTTTTTTTGCAGGGGAGGGGGCATTTTTTGTATCTCAGGAACATAACAAGGCGTGAAGTGGCCACACATTATCCATTGTTAAGATAATGAATTATTCTTTCATTTCATACCACGGATTTGTATATTTCATGTTTAGAAAATAAAATTAAGGCACTAAAAAGTTAAACTTAAGTGAAAAAAAATATAAGAAGTTTGAGTGGTGTACTACAAAAGTGACCGTACCCTGTCTATGCGTGCAGGTAATATTCATGTTAACATGTTTCATTGTGAAGAGGGGGTGTAGAAGGACTGAAAAAAAGTCGGTCTGGATCATAAAGTGCGGGTGCACGGAAAGTGATTTCAGCCCATGGACTATTATGAAAAGATTGTGGATCACGCAATAGTCTAATCGTAAATGCTTCTTTAGTTTATAAACAAAAGTTTCCAGTAAAATCAATTCACAAAAAAGTCTTAATATTTGCAGAGAAAATGGCTGATTTACTCGATGACCTTGAACTTCGATATGTTACAGAGGAAGATTATGAAAATGTCATGGATATACGGAGAGGTATCTACGGAGGAAGCGATTACTTACCATCATGTTACCATAGTATAATCAACTCTCCAAATGCTACAGGATATGTTGCTGTTTATAAGGGACAGTTTGTAAGTGGTGTTTAATTAATTGGGTATTCTAAACATCATAGTTCGCAATCATAAGCAAATTGTTAAAATTAAAAAAATAATATTCCTTTTTTCTCATAATACTGAAGTTTTAAGGTGACATTTGAAATTTTTTTCTTCTGACTAAAACTAAATTTTTTCGTTTGTGAATAGTTAAAGTAGTTAATATTTAATAATTTAATAATTTCAATTGCTGTAGCAATGTCCAATATCAATGGTCAACGCCATGAACAACAAAGACAAACTCTCGACAAACTCTTCTTGCCCTTCTTACACTCCGAGGTAAAATGGTGCAGTAAATGGAGATGTCAAATTGAGAGACGACATTGTTTTCAGCTCAAAGGATTGGAACTTTAAGAAATAAAAGTAATTTTGGAGGACTTTATGGATTTTTAATTATATAGATCGCGGTGAAAGATTGAAATTTCTCAGTGAAATAAAAGTGATAATTAACTGTGAAATTATTTTCCATAATTTCACTCTATGAAGTGACGTCACAATAGACGTTGTCAACGTTGTTGTTAAGCGGATTAACACCGAAAACGTACATGTAGTTCATGCAATTAATCTTAAAATGAACCACTTAATATTAAAGGAGATCTATATAATAAAAGCAATAACTAAACATACCCCGGGTATACATATATTCTGATTATCGAAAATATTCAACTCATGATCGAAAAACGTTGTAATTCACTCATGCGCTGCGCGCATTCGTTAATTACTGCATTATTCGATCATTCTTTGAATATTTGGCGATAATCAGATTCTCGGACTAGTTATAGTATAAGCAATAGCGGTTTTTCACTCTCAAACTTTACATAAAGTCATTCGGACTTTATTCAGTTTGTGAGTTGTTTGGCTACATTTACACATCGCTAAACTCCTTCAAAATACATTTTTTTCCTATAATAACAACATAGTTCAAATGACCTTTAAGATTCGAAATTTGGCGGGAAACTGAACTTCTCTGAAATTTTAATATGCTTAACATAAGCATGGTAAATTACGAATGAATGTGACGAAATAAAAGTGATTCAATGAAAAATTGTTAGAATACCCCAAGATTATAGAACAAAATATCGGGTTGTTGGTATAAAATTTTAATGCATTTGAAAAGATACAACCAGAGACGTCCAAAACTCTGTACTAAAACGTCACCAGCTAGCTTTTTAAAGTGAATATGTTATATTACCTAATATCATGTTTTCTTTTTTTTTTTTTTTCCTTTCTTTTATTTATTTATTTATTATTATTATTATTATTATTATTATTATTATTATTATTATTATTATTTTGAAATTATATTTCTGATTTCGTCTCCTTATCTTTTGAACACCTTATTTGGAAGTTGTTTTGCTTGTTTGTTTGTTTTGTTTTGTTTTTTCTTCATCCGAACAGCGAGACTTCTTAAACTGGGATATAATCGTAACTGGTACATTAACTTTGAGAGTAACACACATATACTTTTAATAAGTAAATATAAAATATTCATATCTGGGAAAAAAACTTCCCAGTCAAGTGCTTAGACAAGTCCATATCAATATTATATCAGATACAGAGCAATCTTCGCTAGCCAAGGGTTGCGATCAGCTTCTCTCCTCTTCACCCTTGGCAGATTGAGCCACAATTTGTGAAACATCAGTTTCAAATTAAATCCCTTTGAAGTAAGAGTTTCAGTATGATTTATTGTAATAATAAATGATTATTTATTGCATCTAATAATACAACAATTCACAATATATTTGACTTCAAGGAAATAATCCTTCAAAAGTAAAGAAAGATAATTAAATCATGGAAATTTTGCAAAATAGAAAAATCACTAAACGCCATATTTTAAGTTTTATTGTTTTGATATATATTCAAAATCTGAATGTTAGTTAATTAATTGGCTGCAATGAAGGTTAACTGCAACCAATCAAAGACGTGGATTTGAAACTACAGAAATCCAGCTTGATCTGCCAAGGGTGAAGATGAGAGGAGCGGATCGTAACCCCTATTGGCTAGCGAAGATGATACACAGCATACATACAGTTTGTCGGAGTATGAAGTTTTGTCCCTTTATCAAATATTTTAGAACCAGTCAATATGGACTATAATTAATTCGTTGAAATTTTTTTTTTACTTTAAAACCGATATTACTCTGATAATTTCTTTCAGATTGCCTTCTGCATTGCTTTTATAATCGACGACGGTGGAACATTTGTTTCCCGTGCAAACCGAGTAAGAAAGGAATACGAGGGAAAGGGCATCATGAAATGGTTGCTGCAAAAAGTCAAGGTCGTTGTCTTGGAAACAACAGCTGTTCAGTATGAAGCGTCTGCAAGTACTAGAGATAATAAGTCAACAATTCACCAGATTGATCAAGGAAAATGTTACATCATAGCAGACAGGGTAAGACAGCAGTGAACATTGTTGGCTCGATTTTTTTTATTTGGCTGTGTGACGGATGTCAGTGGTAAAAAATATCTAGTATGTTTGAATTTTGCGGGAAACCTAGTAAAACTACAGATTTGTAAGACATTTGGGAGAGAATACTGCTTCTTTATAAAGTCTCTACAGAATGTGATACAATGTCTGTTAACAGTCCGCTCTACGAATGTTCTAAAATTATCGACGCTTTTTGCTTCCATCGACTTTATCCTAGAATCGACAAACCAAATGAACACAAAAAACAATTTTTGAAAATTAAATATATTAATAAGGGTGTCGATTTGATCGATATTGCAGGCATTTTTCGGGACCCGGATGTTCAAAAACTTGTTCCAGTTTATTTTGATAATCAGGATATGCCTGTCATCTCCTTTACTTACAAAAAACCAACTAGAAGTATTTTTTTCAATTACTCTTCTATTACCTGTGATGCTAATTTCGAGAAGAACTACCCTAGCAGCTGTGACTGTTCCACTTCGCCTTATCGCTATGATCCTTGTGGGCATATATTAACGGGGGACTTGAGCATTATTGTAGACGAAGAAGTTAGACGATTCTTTAGAAAAGGACCTAAATATCGCCCACCTTCGAAAATAAACTGTCAAGCTTGTTTCGACATTATTAAAGACTCGGTAACCAACTATTGTATAAAATGGTGTAAACGAGAAAGTGCAGACAAACATGCTCTTAATATGTTTAAAGATAAAATCATTAGTAAAGTCACCAACAAAATTAATTTCTATAAAGAAAATTATTATGAGTCACCACCTAAGCTGTCTATTAACAGAATTAGGTCCAAACTGAAAGAACTTGGTGAGAAATATGTGTTTGCACCTGTCGACAAAGCTTCAAACAACGTTGCCATCATCTGAAAAAAATACTATATCGATGTCCAAAAAACGAATTGGCAAAGTCTAGCGCTTTTGAACGTACAAATTATGACGAGAAATCGCTCACCACACAACATTACAAGGATACAGAAACACTCAAAGTTCCACCTAAAGATAACACCCTACCTACTATGTAATGGATTCCTAAACTTCACAAAAATCCCTACAAACATCGTTTCATTTC
>MJUU01009821.1:69569-84940 GCA_002080025.1 Modiolus philippinarum
GGTAACAAAGATTTGTGTGAGGTGTAATTGTTTTGTGATGATCAGTTAAAAAATCTAGCAAACTTTTTTCCTTTACATGTTAGATTTAGTCCAAAACTTCCAGACCTTTCCGCCCATTTTGAAATTTTCCTCTTCACAACATACATGCATTTTCTCTTACCGATTTCAATTTTTGACAGTATATTTCGGATAAGTAGTCCCCTGTTTAAATATATGATAAACTGTATAATACATGGCAAAATCCGTATCACATGCCATATCATCCCTCGACCAATATCAGCCCTCGGGCCAGAGGCCCTCGTGCTGATATTGGTAACTCGGGATGATACGGCATGTGATACGGATTTTGCCATGTATTATTCCCTATGTAATATACCAGTAAATAGCAGATATAAGCTCATGAAATCGGTATTGGACCCTTTCTAATCCATGTGTTATATAAAAGTGTCCATTGTTCCTTATTTTTCTAACACATTTAAGTCCAAGTACCCATCTATATTACAAATATGTTTATTTATTTAATATCTAAAAGAGCGATGAAAAGTCATATGTTTTGACAAGGGATTATATTATGTGAATTGATAAGGGATTTAAAACCAGGCCAGTAGAGTGTGGATCAGCCTTGGGGTAGACCAACCTGGTGTCTTTTTACAGTGTCGATTGTTCATCTTGTTCTAGCTGCTAGGCAAAGTTGAACAAATACACAAATTTCATCTTTATAGTAAATAACCAAGATACTGGTAATGCTTGTTACAAAATATAGTAGTTGGGTATTTTACCATATTATGCCTAATTAAAATCCCTTCACTAAAGAAACACCCTTTGGTCTAAGTCTTTTCTGGGCAAAACATCCAATTTTAATAGTCTTAAACCAGAACTTGAAGTACAGTTTATTTGTCATGATGAAAAATTTTAATAAAAAACAAAAAAACAGTAATTATTATGGAATCTGTGACTAATTTGGCTTCAATAATACATAAAATAATTTTGTTATTTCCGCATCAGATTTTCTTGTCTTATTATATGCCACCTTTTCATAAAAATACAACAGCTTTGGGCATTTCTTTTTGCATCATATGGTAATTAAAGCCTCTGTTTATTAAAATTACCAAATAACATTTTAATACCTTTATATTTTCAGCTGCTTTTCTTGCATTGAGGTCCATAGTTGTGGTGGAGTTGTTTGGATTACATCGACTGACCAGCACATTTGGGTTGCTTATCCTTTTTCAAGGAGTGGCATCAGTCATTGGTTCCCCGTTAGCAGGTACGTTATATATTTTTTAAACATCTACTAAAATAATAATAAATAATAAATCACAAAAGGATTGGTTGATTAGGCCATAATAAAATAATTAATAGATTGTCATCCATTTTTTTCTCAAAATTAGGGGCAGGCAGGCAAATTTCATTTTATATTTTTAAACACACTTTGTGAAAAATACTTCCATTTTAAAAGAAATTTACCAAAACATGCCAAATGGACCAAAAAATCATAAATTTGTTTCAGGCAGATGAAAATAATCGGGGAGGGTGGGGATGAGAATCTAGGATATTTTTTATTATGGCCTAAATTCTACAATTTTAACAGATACAGTTAGTAGTAGTTTTTATGAAATACGAATCATGACTATACCAGAAGCCTGAAATACGTTTTACACTTATCTGTATTTATGGACATTGGTATGAAAAAGAAAGGAAATGGGGTAAATGTCAAGGAGACAACATCCCATCTCCAGGTTTAGGGGTCTTCAACACATTGAGGAACCTCACACCATCTAGCAAGGTACCTTCAATTTTTTTTTTTTTTTCAAATATATGCAGCATTGATTGGATATTTGGTGTTAAGCTTTATTATGACAATTATGCCTCTCCTTTGCGATGTACTTTTTTTTGTTGCCTTTCACATTTGTATATCTTAGCTTTGAAGGAGAAAGGGATATACTGTTTTACCCTTCTCCATCATTCAACCGATTGTCCATCATAACTTTCATCAAACTTTTCTCTACAATGGTAAATTATACAAACTTGAAATTTTTGTCACAAGTTTTGTATTGTTATTTGATATTGTGGGATAATCTGTAAGATTTTCAGACGTACGGGGTACTTTCTGTTTATGTACTTAATCAGGTTTTAAGATAGTGTAAATTTAGGGCAGGTGCATTTTTAGTATATAGGGACTCGCAGATGCCTTGTTTACCGGTATTTGTTTCTGATTATGAGTTATTTGGATCATGAACATTTTTAGTATTGAAAGTTCCGACTATACTGTATTAAAAAATGGCATAAAATTTTTTTTTTTTATTTTTTACCAGGTTTAGTTGTTGACTCCACTGGAAAAGTTAGTGCCGTTTACTACATCGCAGGAGCTTGTCTTACCGTAGCTGGACTTCTAGGTTGTCCGCTAAGAATCAAGAAGAAAGACTTGGACGATGGAAACCTACAAAACTATAGCTGTTACAATAGCCAGAATCTTGATATAGAAACTGTCAAGATTGAAACCAAGATGTAAAAATACGGCAGGGAGACATTTAAAATGGTGCTGGTAGTGTTGTCATGGAAACCGTGTGGACTGATTCTCCGCTTTAAGCCTTGGAATATTTTTCTATCTACATCATTGTAGATTGATTTGAATGTTCTATTAAACATTTTATATCGTGTACGTTATTGTGTGTTGAATCTGTTATTGTATGGCTTAATGATGTAACACTTATCGTAAAGAAAAATAAGTATTGAAAGATCAACATGACGAGATATATAACGTTTAAGCCAGGGATTAATGTAAATTGCTTTTCTTGTTTTCGACTATCCTATTATAATACTTCCTTATTGAATAAGGTGATATAAGAATTTTATATTGGGGATTTATGTAGATAAGCTTAATAAGCTTGAATACATTTGAAATGTACTTCAAACATTAGCAGGTGTTGTCAACAAGAAACAGTAATGAAAATAAAGTTGAATTTAGCAATTTGAGTGGCCATTTGTCTTGAGCAAGGTACAAACTGTATATATTAACAAATTTGCTGTTTGGAAGGATAGAATGACATAGGAAACGAATGAATGAAGTTGAAAATCCTCAGGAAATTTCAACAAAAAAAATATATAGATATTGTTTGTGTTTCGTGTAGCTATAGGCTTGTATTTTGCTGGCATAAATTTTTTGTGTTGTAAATACCAGAATATTTTTGAACAAATTTAAATACATTTGTTTATCTCACTGTTTATATAGCAAATATTAAGGATTAAGTATTAGTGGATATTTTTATGCTGGATCATTTTTTTTTTCACCCAAATCCTGTTTTGAAAAATAGATTATGTCCCTTCTTAAAATAAATGTTATTATTTTAAGATTCCAGAGATATCACTTAGTTACTAATCTAAACCAACAAAATATCTCTATTTTTTACCTGTTAAGTCAATACATTTTTATATCGTTTTTGATTATCAAAAAAAAATATTGTAGAACAATTTGAAAAAAATTATTGTCAAATTCGTGTCTGGTATTAGAATTTGACATTTTAATAATCATAATCTGTAATGATTTTCTAATTTATTTATTTTTATATTTTTCTTTTAAATAAAATTATGAGTCTTAAGATGTCTAAGTTTTTTCTTTTTTAATATATAATAAAAATAGTTTTTAATTTAGACTTCCAGCTTAAATGTCGGCATAGTATGTAGTTTTGTTACGGTTATTTACTTGTTTATAAGTGCTAATTGTTGTTGTTTACTTTATGTATATTTTTGAATGTGTATACATGTGCTAAAAATTGATATTTTATTAAAATATTTAGTATTGTACAGTTAGTGAAAGATATCCCAGTTTTATTATTGTGTACTTATTATGTACAGTGATTTAACTTTGTATAAATACTCTAAAAGGTACAAACTGCCATCATTACACGATAAAACCAATTGTTGAAATGAGAAAAATAAACAAGTGTTAGAGTAAATTTTTGTAGTTTAATTGATTTGATTTTGTTTGGCAGATTATGACATAAGTGTGTATGGGAATGAAATACACAATGAATTTATTTAAAAAGGAGAAAATCTTTGTCTTTCAATTGGGCAACATAGGGGCACCCAACACCCATCAATAAAATCGTGGTTTAGTTTGTTTACAACATTTCAAATCGTTTCAGGGACACATTGAACCAACAAAACTTTTGATCACCAAGAAGCTCTAATTCCTTCACCAAATGATATTGAATTAAAACATCAAGCTGATATTATGGAGTTAACCCCCTTAGGTGTTGGGTATCCCCACCACCTTTACGTACTAAGCTTTCTATTGTTATTTACATATGTTAAAATGAAGTACTTTTAAAATTATCAGAAACATGTTTTGTCAGTATTATGATAATTCTGATTAGGGCGTAATTATGTGATAAAATTAAAAATATTATCATCATTGGCTTTACAAAATATAGTGCTTGAACTGATATGCTTTAAAAGCTTATGGAATGATATAGAATTAAATATGGTCAGGAATGATATAGAATAAAATATATTTGATTTAATGTTTGAAATATACCCAATGAAATTTGAAGTGTTAATCAAATTACAAGAGTCTGCCAAAAAATTTGGTCAAAAATATAACGATTATGTTAATGTGTATTTGTTCGGGATAAATTTGGTCAGTTGAATTGGGTAATAAGGCCAGTGAATTAAGATATATCATTTTCACAAATCTTTGATAGATTAGAGATCAGCATATATATAAATGTTATTTTGAAGAGTTGGATAGAATGGATTTATCGTAACTGAATTGGACGAAAATATTATAAGCAATCGTGCAATAATTGCATTCGTGAAATATGTATGAAGAAAAATTCAAAGATAAAAAAATTTACAACAATATTTTTTAGTCTTAGTCCATTCTATCCAAGACTTAATGATTTTTTAAATGAAGATCTGTTTTACATTTTCATTTTAGTATAGTTGTGATAAAATCACAAAAGTTGATGTTGATAATATTATTGTCAACAATAAATAGATGCATCTTCTGATAAACCACAATTCAAAGATCTGATGGACAATTTCAGTGAAAAAAAACCCAAAAAACTAGTTTTGTATGCTGAGATAAGTGAAGGCATGATTTTGTAAAACAGATTTGTATTTTGTTCAATATTTTAGTCATTTTTTGCTGTATATGTATGTAGGGAAATGCAATGCATATTTTTGTTGTACTCTTCTGAAAACATTAAAAAATATGTAGATTTCTCTCCCTTTGTATATTGGGTTGTCTCCCTTTGTATATGAGATAAATAGTTGATGATAAAATGGTTAAATGATTGGTAGCCAATTTTTTCAGTGAAAGAAAATTTACTTATATTTAAAATCACCATTGCCATGCTATATTGAAAAGCTTTTCATGAAGTGTACAACAAAAATAAGATTTTGATAGAATGTACAGCTTGTCTCATTTAACTGAATAATTTTAATGTTTGCGACATTTTGTGTAATCATTCCATTCTTTGATTTAATTTATTCATAATGAGCGAGTTTGATTAATTACAATAGTATCTTCAGTTCAACGAAAGCAAGATCCAACTGACTATTGTTACTGAAAGATTATAAAATGTTAACTGCACAAGTACAATCTTTACTGCATACATCTTGTCAAACAAGAGGAACTGTTAAACTAGAGTTAACATTGATGTCACATTGATTGATCTTTCAGTGGATTTCATTGGTCACTCCTTATTCTCCCTAAATTGGGACGAAAATTGACAGGATTAGAGTTTGGTAATCCAACTCGCTCATAATAAAGATAGTATGACGTAATGAATTGGTTTTGGGGTCTGCAAGTTTCGTCATGTGACAAGAATTCGTTATTATATTGCAGTGTCAATATGGTTTTCGCCAAAACTTGGCATGTGAGGACTGTGACATTCAAACTTTTTTATGACCTTGTGTATTTTCGTTAAAAACTGCGGTAATTTTTACCAGAAGTTCAAAGCTTAACGAAACATGCAAGCCCGACTCCTGTGCAAGGTTCAAGTTGAAACGATGGAATGATGATGTTTGTGTCCTTAAACAAAAAGTAAATAGTCAAATGGGACAGGTTGTATAGACTAGATTTATTGTGTATAGATATCAAATTTAAGAAATTCAATGTGACTTCATATGTTTTGTTCACTTGAATTTAAGGCAGTAGACCTAGGTTAAGGCAGGCAACTCTTTAGAATCAGTAAGACTTTTGAAACAGTCAGTTTCATTGATGCTTTTCAAGCATTGATGCGAAGAAGAATTAAAATCTTCTGTGTTACTTAGAAGCTTAGAATATATTTTTGAAAATGATTAAAACAAACATACAAGTGATCTTCAAGAGTTGTGTCCCTTTATTTAGGTCTACCTCCTTTAATTAATTATTAACTGCTGTGTAATTTTGCCAAGATTTTATGTATGCATGAATAAAGTTGTGTGCGTCTTAGTAAAGCGAGGAATTTGCAGGGATTTTAAAGACATTTATATATATTTTGAATGTCATATTAAAAAAATTCTTAAACAATATATAGGGCATTTTAAATTTTTTCATGTTTTTCATTATAAGACAAAAATCATGTTTATATATGTACTGACATTCTTGCTGGTTGGTAGATTTTTGGATGACTATTTTTTTAACAATTTGCCAAGCAGTGATAATGTGAATAATGTGTTGTTCCATTTCAATATGATCTCATGCATTTTTGACATTTAATATGTGGCAATACAGTGATTTATCCAAGTCATGTGATTCTGAAAGCGTTATTTTATATTTGTCCTATTTGAAAAAAAAATATCTATCATCTAGCAGTTAATTTTCTGTGTTTGAAAAAAATTTCATAATATGCTCTCTTAAGAGGTATATGTAATGTTGTGGTCATAAAAGTTTTTTTTACATCTGTGATATTTGATATTACGACAAATGACCCGAATTTTGCGAATTTTTATTTTCATATTTGAGATGACCTTCCACATGAAGTGAAAAAATTTTAACCACACAAGTTTTAACTGCTGTATGAAATTTAGCATCTTTTACTGTATCCTTTTCTATTAGGTTAAACTGTACTATGATAAACACTGTGGTACAAATTTTTAGCTTGAAAATTTCAAGGATCGTGGACATCGTAAAAGTTTAAAGACATGAAGTAAATCTATTAAAGAATAATATTTTACAGTGCCTGAAAATTTGTCATATCATTTTTACAAATTTACCCATTTTAGAGAGTGGTTGCACATTTCTACACAAATTTTAATTCCAAAGAATGATTTTTTGTCCCTTTTGAAGATGGCACTTAAAAAAAAAGATTTGCACATTGATATTTTTTTTACATATAGGACTTGATCAGAACTTAAAATTCTGCATTGGTCAAGAAGTCTGAAAGATATTTTTAAGCACGTTAGTTGACGAGTTAGTGTTTGTTAAGAAAGCTTGTTATAAGCTGGACAAGTAAAATCTTGTACATTGTTATTGCCATAATGAAATAAAAATAGAAAAAGCCAGTAGTGTTTGTGTTGTTGATTTTATACAATGTCCATTCTTTCCATATTTCTGGATTAGCTGTTTTGGTTGTTAGTTATGTCACTGCAAACATTTAGGTGATGTTGATTGAAACATCCAAGTGATACCAACTTGAAATTCAGATTATTCAATAGTAATATATTTATTGTGGTGCAAATGAGAGTCACTCACTGAAAATGTTTCTCTTGGCGTTAACATAAGCAAGAATTAACCTTATACAGACTGGATAAAAACCCAAATTAGTTTAACAAAGCATGATGATTTATGTTAATGGGAGTGTCAAAGTCTATCTCATCAATGGATCAATCGAGTCATGTCTGCTCTGCTTGAAGATTTGCTTCATTAAGTTCTGAAGGCATTGCAGTTTGGAACAATACTTAAGCCATATCGTGTGGAAGCCCGCCATAGAATGTGAGCAGTATTCACGTGGCAATATACATCTGGGAGGGGGGGGGGGCAGGAGGGGGTCTGATCCCGGAATCCCGACTTTATTTTTTCTAAATTCCGAAATCCCGAACTACAAAGAAACTTAAAGACTGATGAAATTCCGATTTAATCCCGGGCTTAAATCATAAAAATCCCGAAATCCCAGGCTTAAAAACATCCAATCCCCACATCCCGAAAACGGTCCTGCCCCCTCCCCATCTGGTGTACCACCATAAAGCTCAAAGAAGATCATAAATATACATGAAAAAAAAAAATGTTCTTCAGTGCCACTTGAAACAAATACCATGTATGGCTATAATTTGTATAATTATATTAGTATTTTGAGATGACATATCAAAGTGTTTTGACAATTTTGTCTCCCAATTGGCATTGCTGATGCCTTTCAAAGATGTCGTATCGTGATCTTTTTACACAATCAATAATGCATTAGAATACTAATAGAAGAAGGTTAAGTAAACTGACTGACTAGCAATTACTTATATAAAAAAAACACTAAAATAAAAAAAACAAATGAGGAAAACATGCCAACTTAATTATTCAAAAGAAGAAAAAACTGTCTTTTGCTGTTCTTATTTTAAAATTCCAGCTATAAAAATGTAACCAACAAAATTGTATTCTCAATTAACAAAAAAGCTGGCAAATTGATATAAAAAAAACAACTCAAACTTGTGAGAGCAGATTGCAACAAAAATAAATAATAAATCAACAACAGTAGAATACCGAACACCACAAAGGATATGCTAATTACAAACATCAAAGTTTAGAGACATGGCAAATGTGAGAAAACAGATTAACATTAGACATTCAAAGAATTAGAAATTTCAATGCTAAAGCACTTACATTTTTGCACTCCCATAAGAAATGATATAACTTAAGCACTAACATTTTGCACACCCATAAATAAAAGATGACAAAACTAAAGCTCTAACATTTTGTACTCCCATAATAAAATGATAAAACTAAAGCACTAACTTGTTTGCACTCAAATCAGAAATAATAAAACTAAAGCATTAACATTTTGTACCCAAAGGGAATAACAGAGCTAAAGTAGTAACATTTTTGCACTACAATAAGAAACTAAAGCACAAACATTTTGCATCCCCAAGGAAATAATAAAACGAAAGCACTAATATTTTTGCACTACCATAAGAAATGATAAAACTAGAGTGCTAACATTTTGCATCCCCAAGGAAATAATAAAACTAAAGCACTAACATTTCTGTGCTCCCATAGAATTAGGAGATATTTTTTATCTAGATATTTTTTATCTCAATGGAAGCATTAATACGCTTCCGTATTTGACAAGACTCTGTTTGGTAATTTTGTAATAACTCTTATATAATATTAACCTAAAAATTCGTGTGATGTCAATCCCATTGCATTGCCTTTTTTCTGAAATGTGTACACAGTAATATCATAACAGGCCCAATTACTTAAAAAAATCTTGTACTTCTACATAATCAATAGCCTATGGTTAGGATTCACCCGGGTATTTATAAGCACACTAAAGATGTATTTTTTTTTAATTTCCTGGTGTGCAGTTTATTAATCGGATTTATGTAGATTTAACTGGTCAATGCCACATATTTACTCCGTATGGTAGATCAGTGACACTATAAAGCTTTTGGCATCTATCAATATTGGAAAGGACAATGATCTTAAACCACTAGACAACTAGAAAATGTGTTATTACGGACACGTCCGCATCCTAATACCGGTTCTAGCATTTTGGAACCCTCTCATACATAAGTATCTTGATTACATAATTATTGCGGAGTTGGGGTTTATCGCTGATTATTTGATTACTAGGTAAAGGGTAAAGGCAAACTTTATTTACGTCGGAAATTTCAGGTATTCACCTAGAACAAGTCAACAAATAACATAAACTCTATTCGAACTTTCAACACTGACGGCGAGAATTAACAACCGTTTAGCAACTGTGAGCTCAAGGCTTATGGAGGAAGAAAGCTCGAAGTTCAAAGCCAAAATTGTAGTGAAATCTGCGAATTACGTGCCTTAAAACCTTTACACATGTGGTGTCTTCTATTTTGGTTGAAAGCCCAATGCCATAACCACTTGCCCCACCCCCCTTTCCCCCGAATATTTTAAGATTTTTAATGACCCTAAAATGTCCCTTTCAGTTATCATTGTCGAACTTTTTTCATGCCTAAACACTTAATTCAAAACTCCGCCTCAAACAGTGTTATCGTATCACCGGCATATACAGCTTTCTATACCCTGGGTTCTCCACCCTTTTGGTCTTCACACGAGACAAAATTGTAAAACTAAACAATGGAACAACGCTTTTATTAGCTCACCTGACCCTAAGGGTCAGTATGAGCTATTCCCATCACTTTGCGTCCGTCGTCCTTTCGTTGTCTGTAAACTCTTCACATTTTCATCTTCTCCTCTGAAACCACTGAAGCAAGTTCTAACAAACTTTACAGGAATGATGTTCCAAAGGTCCTTAACAAAGATTGCCCATTTCTTTCCAATTTGATGAAAACATGACCGCCAGTGTGGAACATACCCTGTGTGAAAAATCACATTTTCATCTTCTCCTATAAAACCGCTGAAGCAAATTCAACCAAACTTTACAGGAATGATGTACTAAAGGTTCTTTACAAAGATTGTTCATTCCACCCCTCCTAAACGGAGGATGACCCCGAGGGTCCCGGGATATAGAAATAGGACCCATTCCGTGGTTGTGCGGGATTAATAAATACACAACCCATCTTTCGGATGGGATGTAAACTCAGGTCCACGTGTTGGGAGAAATGCCACGCTTCCTGCACGTTAAAGAACCCTTGTAGCAAGCTCTTTTTGGGTGGTCCGTAGGTGATCGGCTACAAGGCTAAATTCCCCGCCCTTGACGATTTCACCCTACTTTTCCAGTGGCAGTCAGAATTTCCCGTCCCATGGCCCTTTCCATACCCCAAAGTGATTATTTATCAACAAACTTGTTCTCGTCTTGATATAGCTGAAATATTGCTGAGTAGACGTTAAACAATATTCAATCAATCAATCAATCTCCGATTTGCTGAAAAAAACATGGCCGCCAGAACAGAAAATAGTTTAACATTGGACCCTCGTGATGTGATGGGGAAAATCTTATTTTCATACCGGTGAAGCAAATTTAACCGAACTTAACAGGAATGATGTACTAAAGGTACTTTACAACAAAGAATGCTCATTTCTTTCCGATTCGATAAAAAAAAAACAAGGCCACCAGCACAGTTTAACTTAGGAAAATATAAGAAAAATCACATTTTCATCTTCTCCTCAGAAACCGCTGAAGCAAATATAACCAAACTTTACAGGAATGATGTACTAAAGGTTGTTCATTTCTTTCCGATTTTATAAACTGAAGCAAATTTAACCAAATTTAACCAAACTTTACGGGAATAGTGTATGGCGGGTAGATTTCTCATTTCGTTCCGATACGCCAAAAACATGGCCGCCAGCGCAAAATTTAGGTTAAACATAGGACCTTAGTGGAAGATCCTTTATTAAAATTGCTTAGGGACCGACCATTTAACCTGAAGGGGGGTTATGGTTTTTCTGGTCAGCGCGAGCGCGCGAAAAAAATTATTTATTTTTGTCACGTGTATCAACAATTTTTTTTTTTCAAAATTAACATTATTTTGGGGGGCAGAAAGCCTCCTTCAGAATTTTTTTTCATCATTTTGGCAGCCAAAATATTTTTTCACATAAAATCAGCTCCAAAATATTTTTTTTTTTAGAAAAAAACCATAGCCCTCCTCCTTATCAAGTTAAATGGTCGGTGTCCCTTACGTTGTTTTGATCTGATAATTAAACATAGTACCCCTATGGGGAGTCAAGCAGGATAAACGTTATGTTTATCACCTACTGTAAGCATTTTAAGCGACTCAGACTCAGTGTCTGAGCCTCCAGTTGTTGGGTTCTTCATCTTAAATTCACAATGAGGCCTTTAACAATGCAGTTATACAATTTCAATTTTATATAGTTTCATGACCTCATAAAATATATCAGACAGATTTTAAGCATACGTGACTATGAAGGTCGCCGTTTTGGACGTACATTGTATTGTTGCCTACATGTGATCAATGACCTGTGTAATCTCTGTTTAGCAATACAAAAAGCTAATTGATTGTTATGTATACAAGCTGTAAAGAATATATAGATTATTAATAATGGCAATGACCAGTTCATTCCAATAATTCCATTCTAACCTTGATTTTGGATTATCATTGTTTTCTTAGTCGAAACAGATGTGCTGTGCTGACCGCTAATGAAGGCAACTTATGAAAGTTTAAATTCAACAGATATTTTTTATCTACACAAGCCTTTAAAAAGTGAAAAAAAAAATCCCAACTGGGATTTAAAATATAGCACACTGGTAAAAAAAGATTTTTGAACTATCAAGCTATTTTTTTTTGTAAACCTATTGGTGAATGAAGCTGGACGAAGTGTAGGCGGTGTTGCAATAGATAGTTGCAACAACAACAGGGAGACCGGACTTGCTACAGGCATAAGAAAAAAATATCACTATCTGAAAACCATTAGATAGTTAACATTTTGAAGGCCCGGGACAAGTCCCAGTGTAACTTAACGAAGGTTCGAGCCCCGGAGACGAAACTATACATGTAAATCAACACACGTGCCTAAGTTTAACTGCAACCAATTAAAAACGTGGATTTGGGGCTCCAGAAATCCAGCTTGATCTAGAGAGGATAGGATCGTAACCCTTGGCTAGCGAAGATGTATCTATCTAATATCATTTCTTTTAAGTTAATATGATCCAGAATCCTCCTAATTCAAATCAGGATGTCTCAATTTCTCCTAGCAGAAATTAGAAATTTTAATTCCAATTTGTACTGGTTTAAATCCAATACATATCAGAGTTCCAATTTGTCCCAGTAGAAATAGAATCCCAATTTGTACTGTATATGAAGAATAATCGTCTAAAAAGCTCGACATGCTGAAAACTCTGGATAAGCATGTATAGTAATAATATGCTAATACGAGCCCTTATTAATCAGCTATTTCATTTGTCCATGGTATAACGGACAAATATGGCCAATGAACGACAGCACCAGTTTAAAAAAATCAGTCACTAAACCTTCAACTTCAAGCTTTCGCAACATCTCGACATAATGCGCATCTTTATCTCCGAGGCCCCGCCGAGGAGAGATAAAGAAGTGCTTAATGTTATTATAGTCCAGTACTACATCTTGTCAAAATTATCCGGCATGCTCGTAAAAAGCTGTAAACAACTATCATCTATGTAACCCGGATAATCCAGTCGTTATATTTCTCTCACTACGATCGCTCCGAAGGTGAGAGAATCGGATACGGAGAGGGATTGAATTATTCGAGTTATCATCTATGATGACAACTGTTAATTCTGTATTTAGAAAGTAACTCAGTTTAAGTCGTAGAAAGAAAAAAAAGTAGGAGAAATTTTATGTAGAATAACATCCTGTATATGGTGACAATTTTTATGGCTTTTCTGTCATACAATGAAGAATCTGCACATTGTTAGATAAAAGATTCAACTCGAAAAAAATATTGATTGACTGAATATTGTTTAACGTCTACTCAGCAGTATTTCAGCTATATGAAGACGAGAACAAGTTTATCAATAAATAATCACTTAGGTGTATGGAAAGGTCATTTGACGTGATATTCTGGCTGCCACTGGAAAAGGTAGGACTGAAATCGAATGGGGCAGGGAATTTAGCTTTGTAGCCGATCACCTACGGACCACTCAAATAAGAGATTGCTACAATGATTCTTTAACGTGAAGAAAGCGTGGCATTTCTTCCAACACGTGGACCTGAGTTTACATCCCATCCGAAAGAAGGGTTTTGTGTTTATTCACCCCGCCAACCACGGACATCCAGATTTGGAGGGGTTGTTCCCTGCAGCCTGGAATACTGGATCCTGTTATTATATCCCGGGGTTCCTTGGGGGTCGAATGAAAAGAAATACAAGATCTCAGTAATATTTAATGTCATTTTAAATATTTTAGATATTCGTAAAATTTATCATATTAATCTTACATTTTTACTGATAAATAGAGTACTTGATATAGATATTCTATATTCATATAAGTGGAACAGCTTGGCCTTTTTGGTTTGTATGAACTAAAGGGACAACCATTTGATTTTCAGGGGAGGCTTGGGCGATTATGCATAAACAAAAAATCTCGTTAAAATTATTTATTATATAGATTGAGGTGAAAGATTGAAATTTCTCAGTGAAATAAAAGTGATAATTAACTGTGAAATTATTTTCCATAATTTCACTCTCGGAAGTGACATCACAATGGACGTTGTCAATGTTGTTGTTAAGTAAACGTCGCAGCGGATTAACATAGAAAACGTAGTTCATGCAATGAATCTGAAATTAAACTTCTGTGTATGTGAGAAGATCTATATAATAAAAACAATAACTAATCCCAGATTCTGATTATCGAAAATATTCAACTCATGTATGGCACGCCAAAGCCACAAAAATGAGATAAAACGCATTCGTGAATTACTGCGTTATTCGATCATTCGTTGGATATTTTGCGATAATCAATTCAATTCAATTCAATTCAATTTATTAGCAACATGGGCTAATGGCTACAAAACTAATAAAGTACACAAATACATAAACAAATCTAATCAACTAACCCCTGTCCTCAGTGCAATTGACTGTTTTAAAAAGGAGCCTAGCAATTGCATTGTACTTGTTCTTTTGTATCTGGGTTTAGAATTTTTTTGAGTTTTGAGGTTGAAGTTTCATAATCAGAATCTCGGATTAGTTAACAGTTGCAACATATTTTTTTTTTCAAATTACAATCATATTATTTATTTTCATGACTAGTAGGAAAAGAATATTTATTTTCACTGTCACCAGGATTAAATTATTTATTTACAAAATCGCCCAAGCCCCCCCCCCCTTCTGAAAATCAAATGGTCGTCCCCTTAACAGATGGACCTATTGAAAAGAATACGCATATATTCTATAGTAGACGGAATAGTACGGTCTTACTTTATAATATGAACTTTCTCAGTCTTGATTACCCGATTATTCCGGGGTTGATTGGTGATTATTTGATTACCAGATGTAATTTTCAATGACTTTTGTCAACCCCCTTTTTGATTATTAGATAACTATATTTTATGGAAATTTACCAAATTTTAATCTCTTTTTCAGTAAATAATTATTTATTATGTNAAGTAAGTTAGTGGTAGCTTGTTCAAATTAACCCTTTACCACTCAGAACTTTTCGTGAAAATATGCCGTTTTCGAATGTTTGCAAATTTATGTTAATAATATGCAAATTAGCTGGATGCTGATAAAGATACCTATTGTCTTGTATAAAGGCAAGTACGCCGAGTTGGGGGAGGACGCCATGGGAGGAAAATTGGGGAGGGGT
>MJUU01009822.1:5511-52690 GCA_002080025.1 Modiolus philippinarum
AACTTTATGCATTTTTAAACACAATATTAATAATTGTATGGAACCATGACCACAACAATAATAATCATATTACCACATACATTATAAAATATGAATGTATAACCTATGTATAACCACAACACATTAATTGATATTTACCCAAAATGACAGTATGTCCATACAGTAATGCACCTCTTATACTTGTACGTAATCGTGTATTTCCTTCAGTGTTTAAATGCACACCTCTATTGTCAAGTACAGAAAAACTGGGAAATTGTAACCCTCTATGAATCCAGAATGTCATATCATTTGAATGTAAAGTACACAGGTCATATAACTTGCAGTTTAAACTATAAACTCTGTCATTGTACTCATGTAACGTCAATCCTCTATGTTTACATACACGGTTCCTTTTAAATAACATGCCAATAATTACATGACGAACATTAAAGGACAAAAGCACATTCGCTAAATGTTGTATNGCTAAACAAACATTGTTTACACTGTTATCTTTATTTCCAATGTCATTACTACCTATCTGTAAAAACACTAACTGAGGTTGAAAGTTATACACATCCACAAGATAAGCATACATGGAATTTACCTTGCCCCCATTGACACCCTGAATTCTCACTTCATGATTCGCCAAACGAATGTCATCTTGTGCAAAAAATCTACTAAATCTTGTTATATGGGAACTACCCAGGATAAATGTTCTCATTGTGGTTAATAATTACACTAGCGCTAACTTAATTCTAATAAAAACAGACCTACTTGTAATCAATGTTTTGTTTACTTCTGCAATTTCCGGAATTATCCGAAGCGCCACCACTTAAATTAAAACAATTTAGCCACTCCCCTTTGTTTCCGAGCTGTCAATCAACTTTGCATCCCAACACCATCTGTATTTGTAATACACAATATTTATCTCCCACGACTAGCAATATTGACTGATTTTCATACGTTAATCCACATCAGTAAAAATAAAAACAGTTTAACTTCAACACAATGCATATTCCCCACAAACAGATAGGTTAAGTTCTTACAACTTCAATATCGATTCCGCCATTTTGTCGTGATGAAGATGCCAGAGAAATCAATAACACAAGTTAACGATCGAATAATCAATGTTAAGTCTTTTGAAACTATAAATCCATACCAAAATTCTGAATCCTATCTCAACACAATAATAATTCGATAAAATAGAGTGCGGAAAACAAAATCTTTCGCTTAAAAACTTCAATACTTAGACTCATCATCATCAACAACCAGATCAAATTTATGTAATGAATCGCTTGGGTCACGTGACCAGCTCATGAATAATCACAGCTCACATACATACACTGTCGCAGTCGTATAAATGAGTCATCAGAGATAACTCGTATTTGCCGGTCAATAGTTTCAAGGACTATTGACTGGTGATGAACTATTTACTGGTCATTAAGTAGGACGATGAACTATGTACTTATGAATATTATCATTGTGGACTATATAAAATATATCTGATTCATCAAAAATAATTTTTAATGTTTGAATAAAACTTGATTAAACAAATATTTTGCCCCCTCGCTTTTTATATGACCGCAAAAAATTTGAGGTCGTATAGTTTTATGGTGCTGACGGCGTCGTTCTCTGTAGACACTTCCGCCGTGCGCGGTCCCGGCTGAAGAATAGGCCCGCAGCATCCTCTGAGCTTGGAGTATGAGCCATCCTAACAGAGGACCCCGAGGGAACCCCGGGATATAGAAATAGGACCCAGTATCTCCGGCTTGCGGGGTGTGACCCCTCCTAAACGGAGGCTGACCCCGAGGGTCCCGGGATTTAGAAATAGGACACATTCCGTGGTTGTGCGGGATTAATAAATACACAACCCATCTTTCGGATGGGATGTAAACTCAGGTCCACGTGTTGGGAGAAATGCCACGCTTCCTGCACGTTAAAGAACCCTTGTAGCAAGCTCTTTTTGGGGTGGTCCGTAGGTGATCGGCTACAAGGCTAAATTCCCCGCCCTTGACGATTTCACCCTACTTTTCCAGTGGCAGTCAGAATTTCCCGTCCCATGGCCCTTTCCATACCCCAAAGTGATTATTTATCAACAAACTTGTTCTCGTCTTGACATAGCTGAAATATTGCTGAGTAGACGTTAAACAATATTCAATCAATCAATCTGTAGACACTTTAGTTTTTGGTCAACAACTTAAATTCAAATTGACCAATCCTTATGAAATTTTAACACAATGTTCCTTAGTACAACAGGAAGGTGTGGGTGGATTTTTGAAATTGTGGCCCCTCCCATTTTCTAAAAAGGGGCCAAAAAGGGCAAAATTGGGTGTTTTCACATATTTGGCTGTAGAATTTCGATGGGGTTTCTTTCATTGGACTACTTTGAAAATTTCCAATCAGCAGTATGCCATAGAATTTCATGTCGAATTTACCGTTCATGAGATAAATGGGGCCCAAAAGGGGCGATTCTCAAAAATTACATATTTTTTATTTCTAGTCCGATTTTTATTCCTCTTGTTGTAAACTTTCTGTAGTATATCAACGAATTTTGCATAGCTCTTACTGTTTCTAAGCTATAAGGGGTGAAAGGTGCCAAAATTGCATTTTTTCAAAATGTGTAAAATTTTTATTTTACCGGAATTTAGTTGGGTGTGTCTCTGAATTCCTCTTGACAATCAGTAGTATGCTAACAGATTTGGCGTAGCCTTTACCGTTTCTAAGCTAAAAGATGCCAAACTTGGTAAAAATTGAAATGTGCAAATGAGCTAAAAATTTCACTTTTCATCAGATTTCAATGTAATTTTTACTTTGTATTTCTCTTGATGTAAGCTTTCAGGCGTGAGCCAACAGATTTTGCTTAGCTCTTTTGGTTCCAGAGCTATTATGGATCAAAAGGGCTACTTTTTTCCCCTAGTTTGTGTCTTGTTAATTACTATGTCAAGCTCCTAATTGTGTCCATGTAATTACTGTGTCCACATTCACTTTAACACATGTTTAAATTAACCTTGTTTAAATTTCAGTGGTCAACATGCTTCGGTCATATCATGCTGTGCTCCCCGTAGCCCTTTATTGTTCATATGAAATATAAATACTACATGTAAACATTCCTGTTGAGACTCTGGGTATATATTTAACAGCTTTATATATTTATATAGAAATAGGCATTCATAAATTTCGTTTTACCCCAGCAGAAGAAGTTTGGGGGTATAAGGGATTCACCCTGTATGTCCGTCTGTTTGCATTTTCTGCACATGTCCTCCTGAACAGCTCATTGGATTTTGATGAAATGGTTCATATTGTAGTATATAAACTGAAGATGTGCACGAAGGAATATGGCAGCTATTGGGATAATTCATCAAATTGTATATCAAATTGTATATTTTTCAATGAAAAAAGAGGGTACCTTGTCTTTTGTGCATTCTTCCTAAAATGACTCGTTGGATTTGGATGAAATGTTACACAGTATTAGTATATATAAGCTGCTAATATGCAAAAGATAATATGGATGCTGTTCAAAAATTAAATGGAGAAACGGGGAGATAACTTGTCAAAATATATATTTTTCAATAAAAAAAAGAGGGGCAGTGGGTACTTTGTCTGCCCATGTCCTCCCAAATAGCTTATTAGATTTTGATTTAATGTTGCACAGTTATAATCTTTAACCTGAAGATGTGTATGAAGTAATATGGTTGGTGTTTAAAATTTGCAAGGGGAGATAATTAAAACTCAAGATTTTGGAAAATATAAATTTGGGGTGTGGGGGTATCCTTTTGTGGCTTTGCCATAGTCATATCTAGTTTAATTTGGTAAATTTTTATTTCTTTTCTCCTCTGTTAATGTTTGTCTGCACTACCCACAGAATATCTTCATATTTATTATTAACAGTCATTATTGTATAAGATTATATATTTTCCTTTTTTTCTCCAATAGCTCTTATGGTCGTTCATTCAAAGATCTCCTTTGAAACCACTGGGCCAATTGGAACGAAACGTGCTCACATTAGTCCTTGGATGGTCCCCTTTAAACATTTTGTCCGGCAAGTCCACACGTCATCCAAGAAGACCACCAGCAGGAAACTTAGTTTAAAATTGGACCCATTTTCAAAGATTTCTCCTCTGAAAGAACTTGGCCAATTGGAACCATGCTTGGTCACAATGGTCCTTAGTTGGTCCCCTTTAAAAAATTAGTGTGGCAAATCCGTATAACATCCAAGATGGCCGCCAGCGGTGAATGTAGTTTAACATTGGACTCTATGGGAAAGCATTCTAAGATCTTCTCCTCTGAAGCCACAAAAATCATGCCAGACCGATAAGATTTGATGGCCTGTCAGTCCGAAGTCTGACACAAATTTTGGGATTTTGTCATAACAATAATACTGTGGGCCGGCAAAATGGTGGCTTGGACTGACAAACTGTTTGAGTTTGTCAGTGTGAATGTCTGACATAAAAAAAACTTTTTCAAATTCTCCGCCAGCAAGTAGGCACCTCATCCAAGATGGCCGCCAGCCCAGAACTTAGTTTAACATTGGATCCTATGGGGAAACATATTCAAAGATCTTCTCGTCAGAAAGTATTTGGCCAATTGGAACCATACTTGGTCACAGTGGTCCTTTTTTTGTCACCTTTGAAAAATGTGTGCGGCATGTCCGTGTCACATCCAAAATGGCTGACAGCAGGGAACATAGTTTAACATTTGACCCTATGGGAAAGCATTCAAAGATCTTATCCTCTGAAGCCACAAAGCCAATTGGAACCAAACTTGGTCACAATAGTCCTTAGGTGGTCCTTTTTCAAAAATGTGTCCAGACAATCCCCCCTCATCCAAGATGGCCGCCAGCCCGGGATTTAGTTTAATAATGGATACTATGGGGAAAAATATTCAAACATCTTCTCGTCTCAAAGTACATGGCCAATTGGAAGCATAAGTGGTAACAATGGTCCTTAGTTGGTCACCTTTGAAGAATGCGTCCATCAAGTCTGTATCACATTGAAGATGGCCGACAGCTGGAAACATAGTTTAATATTGGACCCTGTGGGAATGCACTCAAAGATCTTCTCCTCTGAAGCCGCAAAGCCAATTGGAAGCATAATTGGTCACAATAGTCGTTGGGTTGTCCCCTTTCAGCAGGGAACTTGGTTTAACATTGGACCTATGGGATAACATATTCAGACATCTTCTCCTCTAAAGCGGCAAAGCCAATTTAGAACCAGACTTAGGCACAATGGTCCTTAGATGGTCGCCTTCAAGAAAGATGACAGAAGCCGTAGGTCTCCACCCCATCCAAAATAGCTGCCAGTGGGTAACATAGTTTAACTTTGAATCATATAACATCAGTGTCTATTAACAAATGAGATCCTTAAACATTTGGATTATTTTGACTGTCTTTGTCAGCCATGGACCAGGTGAGCAATACAGGCTCTTGAGAGCCTCTTGTTTATTTCATATCATTAGTTGTACCTGATTGTCCAAGTATATAAAGTTGAGGTCTTTCTACAATTTTTTGAATGTCTACTCCTTTCTTGGTTGGATGTTCTATTTGGTACTCTTCACTTGTTACAAAATTTGCAGGGTCATAAATATATGATACCATAAAATTGACATAAGTGTGATTCAGAATATCTGAGTGATCGTGCCATATTTTCAAATATCTTGTTCTTTCTGTCTGTTTCAAAATTTGTCGTAAAGTGTCTGTGTCCTGGTCTGTATTAATATTTAGTGCCAATAATTGTTTTGCAAGTTGGTCTCTGCTCATATTGTTATAATCCTCGTCACTTGTCAGCCTGAGTACTCCTGCCTTGTTTAATCTTTCATTTTCTTCCTGCAGTAACTCTGGCAAAGGTATTTTTCTGCCATAAATGATTTTTTTCACCTCTTCAAGTTTACCTTCATTGTTGATGGTGCTAGTGATAAATGTTTTTGGTGCTACAGGAACTCCAATATTGATTATTCCTTCATCAGTTTTATTTCTTACAATTTCTTTTAATTGTTTTGATGCCCTTGGCGTTGGTAAGGAAATTCGTGATTTCAACAATCGTTTTTTGGCTCTCCTTACACGCCTCAAATAATCTCTGCCACTAACACGATTTTGTGGGTTAAACTTGTGCACATCTATTCCATTCTGTTTTGCAAAATTCATTAGAATTTGTCCTGCATTTAATGGCATTTTGTTTGTCTTTATATTTAAAACCTTGTACTCCCTAGCTAGCTTTGTCCAGTTGATAGTACTGCCGTCATCAAATGTTTTGATAGCATCAAGAAACATTTCCTTGTCAAAAGTGTACCTGTTGGTATATAATAATACATAGATTTGCATACAGTCAAACCTGCCCAAGAGACCACCTGCTTCAAGAGACCACTTTCAGATCCCCCAAGAATTTTCACTATATATTTTAATTGTATGAAGAGACCATCTTTCTAACCTGACCAGAGACTACCCATTTTGATTCCCATGGATAGACTTTTTCAATATGAAACTTATAATTAAACGTTTTTATAGTTATGCTATTATGTCATTTAATTAGCTTATAAATTACCTACTTGATTTATTGTGTACAAAAAAAATAAAATGTTTGTGTGACCGAAAAAAAAAATTGGTCGTATTATGGTATGGCGCAGTAGTCCGCTTTGTCATCGTCATCAGTGTACATTCTTTTTTGTTAAATTACTTTTGTTCTAGAAGAGGGATCATTATAAAATTGTATTGGTAATGTTCCATCAGAGTCATTACAGGAAGCTGTAAAGAAAAAAAAAAGGGCCAAATTGGGTGTTTTCATATAATTGACTGCAGAATATTTACTATTTATTGGATTTTGATGGAGTTTCTTTCTGTGTGCTCCTGAGAGCAATCTGGAGTATGTGAACGGATTTCACATCGCATGTACTGTTCATGAGATAAATGGGGCCCAAAAGGGACGAATCTCAAAAATTTTATTTTTTTAAGTCCGATTTTGATGTAGTTTTTATACCCCGCCACACGAAGTGGCGAGGTATTATGTGATACCCTCAGTCGTGTGTCCGTCCGTCCATCTGTCTGTCTGTCCGTCCGTCCCCCAAAGGTTTCCGACTGATAACTTGTGAACGAAATAACACAAGGTCTTCAAACTTGGTATGCAAGTTGTTTACCACAAAACTCAGGTCAAGTTCGATTTTGGGTTCCGAGGTCCAAGGGGTTCTGGAGTTATGCCCCTTTAAACTTTGAAATTTTGTGAATTTTAGGGTTTCCGACTGATAACTTGTGAACAAAATAACACAAGGTCTTCAAACTTGGTATGCAAATTGTTTACCACAAAACTCAGGTCAACTTCGATTTTGGGTTCCGAGGTCCAAGGGGTTCTGGAGTTATGCTCCTTGAAAGTTTGAAATTTTGCAAATTTTAGGGTTTTTTACTCATAACTTGTGAATGAAATAACAAACTGTCTTTAAACATTGTACGTAAATCGTTTACCACAAAACACAGGCCAAGTATAATTTGGGTTTCAGCGGTACACATCGTTGTGGAGTTATGCCCCTTTTAACTTAGAAATTTTGTGAAACTTGGCGGGGTATCATGTAATCCACCATTACTATTTTTTGCAATGTATTCTTATGAAAAATTATCAAGCAGTTAACCATCAGATTTTTGCTAACTCATTTCCTTTCCGAGCTATAAGGGCCAAACGCGGCCAAAATTGCAAATGTGGAAATTACCGCTAATTTTTATATTTCATCAGATATTGATGGGATTTTTTTCTCTGGATTCGTCTTGTTGTAAGCTTTCGGTAGTATGTCGACCGATTTGGCGAAGCTCTCATTCTTTCCGAGCTAAGGGTCAAAGGGGCAAAAATTGCAATTTTCAAAATATGTAATTTTTTTATTTTTCATTGGATTTCGATGGGTTTTTTCCTTTGGATTCCTTAGTTATGTTCCCTAGTTTGTGTCTAGCTAATTACTGTGTCAAGCTCTCTACTGTTTGTTTCCACATTCACTTTAAATTACACTGGTTCAAATTTCAGTGGTCAACATGTTGCGGTCGTATCATGCTGCGCTCGGCGTAGCCCTTTATTGGCCCACTAATTTGCTGATAACTCAAACAACTTCATTTGGTCAATTTGAATTCAACTTGTCAAGGTTTCACTGTACATGTTCATATTTTTTATAATCCATTGGTTTTTGTACTGGTGTTTTTTTACACAACCATAATTTTTACTTAAATTGTATTGATTAATTTAGAACACATGTGCTTTTTGTAACATTTACATGTTTTAAAGGGTCAAGTTTCTGTGACAAGTTATGTCTTGTTCAGTTTTAATTCCAAATCATATTTTAGTCTCATGTATAATGTATAATTTTTAAAAGCTTTCATGTGAGCTTTGACAATCACTTGGCAATCATTGTTGTCTGTCCATCAGTAAATTTTTTACATTTTGATCAACTTTTCAGAAACCACTGCAGCAAATTTAACCAAAATTACAGGGATGATGTCTTGAAGGTCTTTTACTGAGGATGCCAAAATTTTTCCGATCCACCAAAAAAAAAACATGGCCGTCAGCACAGAACCTATACACCTCGCCATAAGTTAAGCAACACCTATTTTTTTTTTTCTGTTAAAGCAAAACCTTAAGTAAATTTAAAGTTGATGTATACTTTAGTATCTTGTTTTAATGTCAAAATAAGAACACTTTATGTGACCCCATAGTCAAAGAATGGAGCAGGATTCATGTGCAATTTTTCTGATCGGCTAAAAAAAAACATGACGGCAAACTTGAAACAAAATATAACAGTGGACCCTATGCTGATTATTATTTATTAAATTATTCTAAATTATTGAAAGATTCACATTCATACATGTACGACACATCATTTTTTCAAGTGGGTAATGAGAATGGGTTATTTTTCACTCGTGTAAGAAATTCTACGTCTTTTTCTCTGGTGATGCAACGCTCAACTCGAGAAAAGACAAAATTTATAACACTCGTGAAAGCTACCCCGATCTTTTATTGGATCTATTGAAACATTGTACAAGACCTTAATTATTTCAAAAACATTAATTAAAAAACTAATACAGTACAACATGCATGCCAATTTCAATTTTAAGGGTATTTTCTTTCATAATACAAGGCTTTTTTTAAGTACATTGTAGGCAGACCCCCTCCCCTTTAGGACACCTTTATTTCCAATTTGGCATTTAATCTCCTAGTACATGTAAATATCACATTTGGCTAGTTAAGACCAGGTACATTATGTAACTTTGATTAAAACTGCCCAAGTATCAAAATGTAAGTGATGTATAAATTTTTATTCATTGAGTTATAAAAAAAAACTGTTTCGTCCCTGCCAAGGGTACTCATCAGGTGGCTTAAGGGTACCACGACAGTTTTTCCTTTTTTATTTTTAAACATTTTGCATATTTTGTTTATATTGGAAAAACAAATACATCCAATTTTGACAAAATGTTCAACATGTTTTAAGTCTTTGTTTTTTAAGGTTCAATATGTACGATCATGACTTTAAGTCTTTAATTTTTTAAGGTTCATAGTATGAATTGTATAATGTAAACCCGTGCGCAACAACACTTTAAAGAAGTCTATATAGACAATGATAGGTTGATATTTGACTAAAGTAGATAAAAACTGTTTCGTCCCTGCCAAGGGTACTCATCAGGTGGCTTAAGGCTACCACGACAGTTTTTTCTCAAAATTGCTTTTTTTTCAGATCACTTGATTTAATATTACTTCTGATTTTGTTTAAAAGTTTGCATAAAAACATATTTTTTGTTTTAATAACAGTAAACAATAAAAAATTTCAAATGCTGTGTCTAAACATGATTTTTGGTCTCAATATTTATAGACTATATTTTGGATGAGAATCATAAACGAAATGTTTGCAAAATAAAATGGTATATCAGCTCATATGACTCACTAGGAAAAAAGGTACTATCGAACATGTATGTTTCAATGTTACAATGTATATCAAAGAGTTGCATCCATCAGGGCTGCCACACATTCTGGAAAATCAAAAAAAAAAACTTTTTTTTTTAATTTGAACTTCAAGGGCCTGGAAAAATCATTGAAATATTTGGAAATATCATTGAAAGACGCTGGAATTTTATAAGGCATTTTATGTTAACAAATTCTGGAAAATAATTATCACAAAGTAGAATTTTGTCTTCTGGTACTATTTTAAGTCCTGGTAAATGAATAAAATATTATTCAGAAAAGTCCGTGAAAAATGTTTGAATTTGAGACATAAAATAGTGGCAACCCTGATCTTATATTTACAAGTAATAAAAGATCAGTCATCAGCTTTATATTACATTTTTTTTTAACTTTAGGCCATAATAAAAAAAATCCTAGATATTGATCTCACTCCTCCCCCATCCCCATCCTTTAAATGACCTTTGAAAGAGATTTTATTGCCTATTTAAAAAAGAAAAAACACATTTTTTAATGTAATGTAATAATAAAATAAATTGTAATTTGTTCTGGCATCTGCCTTCACTTTTCAAAAGGTTGAACATGAATCTAAGAATTATTTTATACTGGCCTTGGACTTAATACTAATACGAAATTTTTTATTGTTAATTAAGTATTATGGGTTTGGTAATAAAAAATATGCTTTAATTTTTTTCTTGCTCTCAAGATGCCTACCCATGTTTTAATGACACAAAGATTTTTAGACATGCATGGTAATAATGAAAATTGCAAAGTGCAGTTTGTGACTAGTAAATTTGTAGTTTGTCGCTATAGAATGTGAAAGATATAATTCGGGTAATGTGTAGTACATTGCTGAGGAATTTAATAGAAGTATTTACAGTAATATTTGTAGTTTTTAAGATGACACAAATAATTTTGCAGATTTATTCAGTAGTTCTTGTAGTATAATGTGAGTACACCTGTCATTGCACAGGAGGTTGAGGTTCAAATCCTCACTAGAACTTTGACCTGCAAATTTTTACAATGTTAACTGGTTTGTTGTTAAAGTCTGTGCAGGGTTGCCAGTTGAAGCAAACAAACATGTTTCATTTGGTACATAGGTTTTAAAATCTAAATATTTGGAATTGCAGTGCTAGTTTCAAACTGAACCTCGTGCCAAGATTAATGTTCGCAGGCTCCTAATCAGACTGGGAAGCCTCAAGAACGTCATCTTGGCCTGGGACTGGGAATTCTCCTCTGCATAGTTCATGCTTGAAAGCTCTAGTAAGAATTCCACTTTGGATGGATTGCAGTACATATTGCCCAGGAAAGTCACTGAATGGCTTTTGATAGTCAACAATTTTGAAGATCTCCCCTTTCAAATTGATGAATTTCCCAATCTTGGATGGAGAAGTTGACTCCATGATGGCAGATGCCATGTCAAGCCAGCAAATACAGAAAAAAATATTTTGCAGACGACAAGCTATGATTTATGTATTTCATATTATTTATTAATTTGAATTTACAATTTTTATTTTATTATTCTTAAAACAAACTTTACTTTCATGTGGAAGTGCTTAAACCATTGAAATAATCACGATCATTGAATTGTCACGTTAGCGACAGTTTCTAAGGTAAACAAAACCCGGACTACTTTTTTTGTCTGAGCATGGGAGACATCCCATTCCATAGAGTTTTCAACATTTTTATGCCCCCAGATCTTTAGATCAGGGGCATATTGTTTTTAGCTCACCTGGCCAAAAGCCATGTGAGCTTTTGCCATCTAGCTGAAATATTGCTCATTGGACGTTAAACTCTAACTAATCAATCAATCAACCATCAACCATCACTTGGCGTCCGTCGTCTGCCGTTAACTTTTATTAAAAAATCTTCTCCTCTGAAACTGCTGGGCCAATACTTACCAAACTTGGCCTGAATCATCACCATGGTATGCACTTTCAATTTTGTGATTTTTATGTCCGTAGACCAAACAACATGGCCGCTGTTACTAAAAATAGAACATAGGGGTAAATTGCTGTTTTTGCAAATTACTCGAAAACCGTTACAGATATCAAAAATCTGTCATGAGGTAAAAATGATCAGCATGATGAGATCTACCCATCTGCTGTGCAATTTTGAAGAAAATCTGAAAACCCATCTCAGAGTTAAAGCCCTTTTTCCGTAAAATTTTCAAAATTTTTGCATTTTTTATTTTTTATTTCTAAAAGTGTAACAGATAGAGTCAAGTGAAAATTGCAAAAATGTTCAGCATATCAAGATCTACCCACCCTGAATTTTTTAAGAAAATCCATAGACCCTTGTAGGAGTTATTGCCCTTTTTTCACCGAATTTTTAAAACGTTCGTATTTTTCGTCTTTTATTTCAAAAACTACAGAAGATGAAGGTTAAGTGTAATTGATGAAATGTTTGCCATGTTGTGGCGACTTCAAAACTGGTGTTGAAAATTGTTCATTGACTGCCATTTTCAAAATGGCCGCCAAAAAAGGCGGAAAAATTCAACATTGTCAGATTTCGATGAAATTTGGTTTCCAAATAGATATTGATATTGTGACTTCAAAACCTGTGTTGAAAATTGTTCATTGACGCCATTTTAAAATGGCCGCCACAAAAGGCGGGAAAATCCAACATTGTCCGATTTCAATGAAATTTTGTTTCAAAATAAGTTTTGCTGTTGCATCTTCAAAACTGATGTTAAAAATTGTTCGTTGACCTCCATTTTCAAAATGGCCGCCAAAAAAGGCGGGAAAATTCAACATTGTCCGATTTCAATGAAATTTGGTTTCCAAATAGGTATTGATAACTGATATTAAGAATTGTTCGTTGACCGCCATTTTCAAAATGACCGCCAAAAAAGCATGAAAATTCAACATTGTCTGATTTCAATGAAATTTGGTTTCTAAATAGGTATTGATGTCGCAACTTTAAAACTGATGTTAAAAATTATTTGTTGACTGCCATTTTCAAAATGGCCGCCAAAACAGGCGGGAAATTTCAACATTGTCCTATTTGAATGAAATTTTTTTGTCCAATATAGATAATGATGTTGCGACTTCAAAACTGATGTTGAAAATTGTTGGATGACCGCCATTTAAAAAATGCCGTCCTGATTTCAAAACTGGTGTCAAAAGTGGTCCTTAGCAAGAATGTTTTTCGTCAAAAAAGCCCAACAAAGAAATGTAGTAAAACATGATCAGACTTTAAATACTTTTCAAGATATTGGTGGTGTTCGAGGTCTGAACATCAACTGTATAACTTACAATGTTACCATGATTGTGGCAACTGAGAGCCAGGTGAGCATTACAGGCTGCTGAGAGCCTCTAGTCTGCCCTGTCTGTCTGTATGTCTGTCTGTCTGTCCGTAACTTTAACCTGGCTCATAACTTTTGAACCAGGTGTGATAGGTCCTTCATATCTAGTATGTGCATTGATCGTGTAAAGCTGAACACCATTATGCAAATTTCACTAGGGTCAGGTCAAGGGTCAAGGTCACAGAGGTCAAAATCTAGATTTTGCTATAGTTCGTTAATTACAATTGCCGGAGGATTGATATTCTAAATGTGAAAAGATCTAATGGAGCTAAGTACAAATTTACCAAAAAAAATTGGGTCAGGTCAAAGGTCAAGGTCACTGAGTGCAAATTTAAAAACTTTAACAAAATATCTTTTAAACCAAATGTGATGGGACCTTCATATTGGCCTGTATATTGATCATGTAAAGCTGAAGACCATTATGCAAATTTCACTAAGGTCAGGTCAAAGGTCAAGGTGACAGAGGTCAAAAGGTCAAAATCTATATTTTGCTATAGCTCGTTAATTACAATTGCTAGTGGCTTGATATTCTATATGTGAATAGATCTAATGGAGCTTAGTACAAATCCACTGAGTGCAAATTTGAAAACTTGAACAAAAACTTTATCATTGCCAATATCTTTTAAACCAGATGTGATAGGACCTTCATATTTGGCCTGCATATTGTCTTATTGATCATATAAAGCTGAACACCATTATGCAAGTCTGCTTAACCTTAATTTCTAGTCTATATTGCAATTTTTAGCATTAATTTTGTATTGTAGACATGATTGCTATCGGGGGCATAGTGTTTCACAAACACATCTTGTTTGAAAAAGTGTGATTTTTATATGAAATGCACTGTAAAAAGCACTGTACAATGACAAATACTTTTTGTATGTCTATGTACAAATGTATTTTTGACGATAAGATTTGAATAGCACCCACATGTCGTATCTTCCAAATGGTTGTCTTGGTTTTATCTTTCCACTTGTTTCTTTTTCTATAGTTGTTTGAAGCCTCGACTCGGCTTCATCGTTGGAGATGAAGTATGCCATCCTTTCTTGCTCATATTGTTGAAACGATTTTCCAGTTGAAAGTAATAACGATAGATCTTTGTCGTTTTGTTGAATATTTTTAGATATGGAACTGCTTGTTTCCTTTAGTGTATTCTCTAGAGACTTCTTTTTCTCCTTTGATGTTTCTTTAGGGGAGAGATTATGGGCTTCTGCCATGGCTACCTCAAACGTTTTGTCGAAGTTGGCATTAAAAACAGGATTGAGTACTTCAGCCAGTGATTTTGCAATTTTTGAACTAGAATTTGTCCTTGACTTTGAAAGTTGTTCTACTAGTTCTGTCGACATTTGTTTGTTATTTTCTGCTGCAGATTTCATTTTGCCACTAGTATGCAACAGCGAAGATTCAATATATTTTGTTGGACAAATTGGACAATTTTCCAATACATGTTGTTTTTTCTCACTTTCTTTTAGTTTGAGCCAGTTAGTTAAACTGAATTGCTCCAAGAATTTTCCCTTTTCACCATTTTTATTTTTATTCAAGTAATATTTTTTGTCATAAACATATGTTGTCAACTTTGATGACTTGGACTTGAATGTTTCATAGTTTTGTATATGTAATTTTGGATAATTTTGTACAAATGCTGTGTAATTATGATGGCGTTGTACCAAAGATATTGCAGTATTATATCTTGGCTTCAGATTTTCCTTAGATTCCTGATTTTCCTGGTTGAATTTTGAAATAGATGTGTTGTCCTTTGTTGCCCTTGAAATGAGAACTTTAGCAAAATTGCAATAGTTCATGATTTTGATTTAGTAGATGTTATATTTTTGTATCTAATTTATGATCAAATGTATGCCAAATTTTGTGATTAATAAAGATGGAAAATATATTTTCTCATTCATTATATCCATGACATCTTTCCTGGGCTTCCATGATGATAGTGCATAAAAATTCTTCACTGCGAGTTGAGTATAAACAAAAAAAATATATAAAAAAACAGGGAGAGAAAAAAGAAAATTTTCATGTGTAAGGAATATTGACAACCACTTCTGTANCTTTGCGGGGTAGTCAGGTCATAATACGGAAAGCCTGACCGCGAACCATTGTAGCCAAACTGTGTGGAGAAACGCCACGCTCCATGCAGTATAAAGACCCCTTCTATATTTCTCTAAAGAGAGCAGACGCACTGGGTGTCGTATAGAAGGCTAAATTTCCTGCCCCTACCCCTTTCTCCCCTTTTCCAGTGGCAATCAAAAGTCGTTCCCCCGGTTGTCCCTTCCACCTTTATTTCTTTCTTCTTTTACTTACAATTTGTTTTGAATTGATTAACTTGTTCTCGTCCTGAAATATTGCTCATTGGACGTTAAACTCTAACTAAGCAATCAATCTAACTAATCAATCAATCAATCTTTCCTGGGCTTCCATGATTTTAGTGCATAAAAATTCTTCACTGCGAGTATAAACAAAACAAAATATAAAAAAACAGGGAGAGAAAAAAGAAAATTTTCATGTGTAAGGAATATTGACAACCACTTCTGTAAGCCAAAAAAATATTCATTTCTGGAAAGAAACATTCATATTAAGAAGCAAAATGATGAACAACATAAAAAAACAAATAAAATAGAATGAAACAAACAAACAACCAAAGATATGAGGAAACAGTAAAAGGACATCTATAAAAGGGGTAAAAAAGTATTTGAAGCAAAAGAATGGAGCTAATATTTTATTTCTATTGGTATCAGTTTGTCCTATATATGGGAATATTACAGGTATTTTGATATATACAGCAATAAACAGGTTTTTTTTTGTCATAGCCTATAACTCTATCTCAGTTTTGAAATAATTTCTTGTTTGGGTTTCAGGTGTGTCAATTTGTACCTCTACTGAATACTGTAAGAAAAAAAAGGGGGTAGACTAGTAAATTTCTGATGAAAGCATGTTGTCCAAGATACTATATTTCATAGAAAGAAATGCTCACTGCTATGTGTTTTTATTGAAAGAGTTTTGCAGACTTAAGAACCTATAAAAAAGGGAATACATGTTGAGATAAAGTAATCGCCTGCTTTTCATGAATGCAGTATGCATTTTTAAAAACAAGTATTTTCATATGAGATTATGAAAGAATTAGTCAGATATGATGCATTTTCTTTAATTTATTATAAATATAAAACATCCGACAAGGATAGCGTAATAAAGCACAGATCGAGGTTCATTTTCCCGTATTCATAATTCCCGCGTTTTGAAGATGCACATCAAATGAATTACTTCCCTTTAGAAGTCACTTGTGCGTTTGTAAACAATGTCGGATATGTAAATTTTAACAGAATATAGAAATCGATCACAAAGTGCTAGCGTGTACGTACGTTTTATTTTGAACTTCCAGCGATAATTAAACTTCTGAATACTAGTATATTTTGGAAATGTCTATCCGGGTCAAACTATTGTTCTGTATGAGTTTAAAAACATAATTATTTCGTGGAGTTTATGTTATTTTTGTCCAGGACACTCGGAAATGTCATTTCATTTACCATATCTTTCAATTCAAAGAAGCGGATAGAAGTTTTTTGGTACAGTGCAAGACAAGTTATTTATACAGTACCTACATTAGGAAAACAATCGCGTGTATGCCCTAGCACTTTAGAGTTTTCATATCAGCAGTTTATAAATAGATCTGTTGGTGTCACGTGACTACCTAAAAATATTTTTGGAATGTTGTTGTATAAAATGAAAATAGGTGTCCACCCTAATTGCGAGTTTCCAACAAAAACAACACTAGTGTATTCTATACGAAGAAAAACTAGTATAAAATTCATTGGAAATTCAATGCATTTTTTATCAGTATTATGAAAATACAGCATTAACACACCTGCGTGCTGGCACGGCAGCTACTCCTTGGAAAGTAGATCTGGGCTCGTCTACCCAACTGCACTGTCTACCCAGTGTCTTGGCATTCTCATTACTCTTGTGGTGGATGGATATTAAATGTCCAATCAAATAGTCTTTCCTAAAAAAAAAGTCGATCACATTCTGAACATTTGACAAATTTTACTGTCTCATTGTGAACTCTGTTCTTATGTCTAGCTAAATTTCTCCTGCTTCTATATTCCATGCCACATTCTAAACATTTTCTTCGGCATCCATTGTGATGTTTTGAACGGAATCAATATCTTTTCGGTAACTTTACTGTTCTACCCGTCCTCGTCAAAATTTGTTGTGATTGTACAACCGGGTCACGCATGCCCGGTTTACATAATCGTGGAATACACGGGACCTCGTTATTTTTAGCACCTCCTATTACATCATCGTTGGAGGTAATTGTATCGTCATCAACATCATCTGGGTTTGACTGATCTTCTACCACATCTGAAAAATAGCTAGATTCAAGATTATTATGTGTCTCATGAAATTTTTCAAAAATTTTTAAATACCTGGAAACTCAACATTTGATCTATCGGGATTCGAGATAAACCAATCTGCTTTTTACACACTTAATAAGGTTTTAAATTATGTCCATGAATGATAACGGGATTGGATTTTTTTGAATGTTAAATTTCAAAAATAACTTCATTAAATTTTTCAATAATAACCCACGGACCTGTCCACTGACGTGATATTTTGGACTTCAAACCTGGGACGTTTTTCTTTTGATTTCTCCAGACTAAATCCCCCTTTTCAAAGTCAAATTTCTAGATTTTTGTATTATACAAAAAATTTTGTCTTATAGACGAAATTTTCAAATGATGCCGTGTCGCATCATGAGCGGCCCCAAGTTGGTTTTCAAGATCGTGAACATAATCCGACATATATCTCGGTTCACCCTTCAAGATTTTAAAAATGTTGCCAAAGTTTTACTGAAAACAACTATATCATCTAGATATAAAACGGCAATTTTCCATTGTAAGCCCATTAAAGCCTTTTCTATAATTCGTTCAAATGTACTAGCGGCATTACATAACCCAAAAGCCATGGTTGTTAACTGATAANCCCCCCCCCCCCCCTCTCGGAGTCGAGAAAGCTGTTTTTCTTTGTCTTCATCTAACATGGGGACCTGGTGATAGGCCATATCAAGCTCCAAGGATGTGAACCAGTCTGCACCATCAAGAGCGTCAAAGTTCTCATCTATTCTAGTTAACGGATATGCGTCTTTGATCGTTTTTTCATTCAGTTTTCTGTAATCCACGCACAAACGCCAATTACCATCCTTCTTTTGCACCATTACCATTTGTGACGACCATGGGCTAGAGGACTTTTCAATTAGCCCGCGTTCTTCTAACTTCCGGACTTCATCTTCAAGAGCTTGCCTTTTGTACAAAGGGATCCGCCTCGGGGTTCCCTATGTGGAGTTTCGTCCTTTAATTATATTTTATGGACGCCTAAATTATTCCTTCCTTCTAACCCCGGTCTGGCAAACTAGCTTTCGTTTCTCACAAGAAAGTTTTTAAATTTCAAAATTTGTTCATCTGTTAGATGTTTACACCCCGCTTGAAATACTTGTTGCAGGTGTTCCGGGACATCCCCAGTACTTATTTCATCAATTCCCCAAGTTAAATCAACTGTAGGGCCTATCCTACAAACGGGAGTAAATAAAGCAACATGAGTGTGCCTATAAATTACAACATACTAAAACTCGGGTTGTATACTCTGCCAAACACTATTTCATTTTTGGCGTCTACCAAGGTTTTTGCAATTGCCAAGCTGTATTTTTCAAAAAATGACATTTCGGGAGTTAGAACACCGTCTAAAAATTGGCAGATATTTGTTCACACCAACATCCTAACACTTGTGAAGCTTAAGAGGTAGAAAAAAACATATAATGCTCAAGCAGCTGATATGAACTCGTGTAATGACAAAGCAGCAGATAAAATAACACATAACGCTATAGCAGTAGATCTGAACAAATGTGATGCTAAAGCAGTAGATATGGACATATGCTATGCTAATGCTGCAGATTTGAACACTGGATGTCGAAAGAGCAAAACTTAAACTCTCCAGATTCTAAAGCAGCAGATATGAACACGCATAATGCTGGAGCAGCAGATATGAACCCTAAAACTTCTAAAGAATAGGGAATAAACAGATATTATGCGAATACTGTAGATATAAACTCGGGCGATGCTTAAGGAGATATGAACACATAACTAAATACTGAACTTGCTGTGTATTTAGTTTCAGCCTATACAACAAGCAGTAGACATGGTCTCATATAATGCTGAAGCAGCAGATATGAACATCCATGGTAGAAACTCACTGAACTGAACACATAACTAAATACTGAACTTACTGTGTATTTAGTTTTAGCATATACAACAAGCAGTAGAAATGGTCTCGTTTACTGCTGAAGCAGCAGATATGAACGTCCATGGAAGGAACTCACTGAACTGAACACATAACTAAATACTGAACTTACCGTGTATTAGTTTCAACCTATACAACAAGCAGTAGACATGGTCTCATATAATGCTGAAGCAGCAGATATGAACATTCATGGTAGACACTCACTGAACTGAACACGTAACTAAATACTGAACTTACTGTGTATTTAGTTTTAGCCTGTACAACAAGCAGTAGACATGGTCTCATATAATGCTGAAGCAGCAGATATGAACATCCATGGTAGAAACTCACTGAACTGGCACAATGCTGAAGTAGATATTAATACCCATAATGGTAAAGAGGCAGATATTAATTCTGATAAATAAGTTGATATTGAATCAATTTAACTTATATTTAATTGAAAAAAATCTGAAAGACAAGGATCTTTTCAAAGTTATGGAGAACATTGACAAATTGGATCAACATTTACTTGATGAATGAATTTGAATCGACTTATGATGAAGATGATTATTTTTCTGATGTTTATACTTGTCTTGCATGTACCCCAGTTAGGAATATCTAAAATTAAAACCGTATCTCAGTTGAATAAAACTGATACAAAACCATTTCTCAATAAGATAAAACTAATACTGAAACTGCACAAAAGTTCAATACATATTGGATATCGGACATTTTGTTTGTTACAAATTTTTACAGCAATTTACAAAAAGATCAATAATTGTAATAGGCTGACATTTCTATTTTATCACAGTTAATCTATTGGTATAATTCATATGCATTCTTCTTTCAATGTATTACGCGTATGAACATAACAAATAGCATCAAAACAGGATGTCGGTATATCAACCCACATGTAACGTCTTCGGTGATACCGAGATTATCAGAGTCTGTGGATCTAACGAAATTCGTACAAATTACTGAAGAAGTTAATACATAAAGATGAAATTCATAATCATAAGATAATGGTGAATGTCTGGTGCACAGGTGGGAAAAATGTTTTCATGCAATGATTTTCTTTTTAACTATCAATAGTTGGCTCTTGATATTTAGTATGCATCTTAAGGTTTAGGCTATTATCAAAATATTAATTGATTGATTAGTTAGAGTTTAACGTCCAGTGAGCAATAATTCAGCTATATCAGGACGAGAACAAGTTAATCAATTAAAAAAATTATAAGTAAAAGAAGAAAGAAATAAAGGTGGAAGGGACAACGGGGGTATTTTGATTTCCACTGGAAAAGGGGAGAAATGGGTAGGGGCAGGAAATTAAGCCTTCCATACGACACCCAGTGCGTCAACTCTCTTTTGAGAAATATAGAAGGGGTCTTTATACTGCATGGAGCGTGGCGTTTCTCCAAACAGTTTGGCTACAACGGTTTCACGGTCAGGCTTTCCGTATTATGACCTGACTACCCCGCATAGACAGGGCATTCCCTTATCCACTTATAGCGCCCGCAGCTCTATAGCCGGAGCCCCTGAAAACCGATCCAGGTGCCGGGCCTCTGTTAGGAAGACTCGTACTCCAAGCTCAGAGGATGCTGCGGGCCTATTCATAAGCCGGGACCACGCACGGTGGCTTATCAAAAGAAGCGTTTTCGGGAGTGTCACTGGTCTACTTCCTGTTAAACAAAATTTTACCAATACTGTTTTTTGTTTCGAACAATTTTTTTTAATAAATCTATTATATTTTAGGAATATTGTTAATGCAACGGGTAGACTCTTCAACCTTATCATTGAATTTGTACCCAGAAACTTAGAAGAATTTACACCAATACAAATGGAGACTAGGAATGCCATTGTAAATTTACCCACATATACAGAATCTCCAAAGTAGGGGAATCACAATTACAAAGATGTTTCCAGAATGTCATGGTTTCATTGGTAAGAAAGTCTACATGAAAAAGAAGCCAACGGTTTGTACTTTTTGTATAACTTGTATATTCGCCGACATAACATAATGGATCACTGTGGGACCATCTGTTGTCTGGCGTCTTGCGTTTTCGTGAAAATTTCATCGTAGCTTTCTTGAGATTTATTTACCTATTATTATGAGTTCTTATACAGAAGTTTATCACATTAAACTTTTATATCAACTCATTTACTTCAAAGTGGTGTCCATTTTGAATTAGAAAATGTAGAATTTTAGCGTTCTTCAACAAGTTTAATATCTGCCTGTTTAACTTTGTTATATCCATCGTCCTCAGAAGTATGACTACGTCATAAATGTCACAATATCACCATCAATCACGATGTCAATTTTTGCTTTTATATAACCACAAAAAATTTTGCGGTTGTATTATCGTATTGCGCCAGCGTCTGCATCGGTGTCGACATCTGTTGATATCAAACATTTAGTTCTAGGGGACAGATTGTTTATCAACATTAAGAACAATATTGGTTAGCACACGCGTAAGTTTGGGTTTCAATTTTGACTTCTACACCCCATCCGTATTAGATTGATTGATTGATTGATGTTTTACGCCAACTTCAGCAATATTTCAGCTATATTGTGGCGAGAACTGTTGAGTATATTGAACAATTTTAATAAATACATAAAATATTAATATAAAACCATATAACTTTATAAAGTAAAACAAATGTGTAAAATGTAAAAAATATAATAGAAGAAATTATGGTTTGACAGTAACAATATTAGAAATTAGAAACTCAATTTAAAATTGATCCATTTAAATCTTACTAAATAAATTGATTGCTTTTAAAAATTGAACGATTTTGTCGCCAGCGACGTTTGTAAATAGGTCTTTAAGACAATCAGCAGAATAAAAATCACGCCTGATATCGGCAACATCTACACATTCAATTAAAACATGTTGGATTGTATAAGGACAATTGCATGGAATACATTCAGGTCGATCATCACTGTTGAGGATAAAACTATGTGTTGTTCTAGTATGTCCAATACGACATCGGGTCAACACTACCTGTTCCCTACGGTTTTTACCGCAGGAACCGACTTGTTTACCGACGTCTGACTGTATTCCATGCAGTTTATTATTTATTTGCAGATCCCATTTGGCCTGCCATAACTTTAGAATGTACTTAACGATTAAAGGCTTCATGTCAGTGTACGGTACTGGACAATCCGCCATCTCGTCATCTAGTGCATCCTTGGCTTCCTGGTCAGCAACTGTGTTTCCATAGATCCCCACATGACTAGGGATCCAAACATAAATGACTTCTTTGCCCAATGCTACAAGTGATTTTTAGATTTCGGCGATTTTCAAAATAATCGGGTGTTTTGTTTTTCGACTTTCATTTGCCAATAGGCAAGAAAGCGAATCGGAACAAATCATGAATTTATTTGATTGCGATAAAGCTACAAATTAAAGTGCTGAGTAAATAGCGTTAGCTTCAGCAGTAAAGATGGAGCTAGAGGATGGTAATCGGAGAGTTGCTGAACGATCTCAAAACGCGGCTGCAGAAGCCACTCTGTCTCCATCCTTAGAGCCATCTGTGTAAATTTGTAAGTATTCAGGATGTTCAGATTTAATTCTTGCAAAGTCCAAAAGGTTGTATAACATTTGGTCGTTTTTCATAGTCAGCTTTGTGAAGAAGTTTGAAAACACAGTTGTGAGAAGCCATCCGTATTAGAATAAAGGGCTACGCCGAGCGCAGCATGTTGAACAACTGTAATTCAAAATGAATGAGGACACAGTAAAGAACTTAACACAGTAATTAAATGGACACAATAAACATCTTGACCAAGTAATTAGCTGCACACAAACTAAGGAAAATAATAATTAGCGCTTATAATTCCTTATATCGGAAATGGTAAGAGGTGTGTCAAATCGGTCAACATACTACTTTAATTATACGTTAAGAGGAATCCTAAGAAAGGAATTCCATTAATGTCCAATGTTACATATTTTGAAGATTGCAATTTCAGCCCCTTTGACCCCTTATTACAGTAAGAGCTATGCAACATCTTTTGACAAACTATCAAAAGCTACAACAAAAAGAGGACTCCAACACAAAAACAAAAAACAAATGAAATCTGATGAAAAATGAAGATTTCACTTATCTTGAACAATTGCAATTTTGGCCCCTTTGACCCCTTGTAGCTCGGAAACGGTAAGGTCTACCCCAAATCCGTTGACATACTACTGAAAGCGTATATAAAGAGGAATCCAAAGATGTAAAATAAGAATTTTTGGTAGTCTGCAAATTTGCAATTTTGTCCCCATTCGGCCCCTCATAGTTCAGAAAAGAAAAAAGATGTCAAAAATCTGATGGTGCAGCTCTATGTTTATTCTAAAAAGAAGTCCATTGCAAAAAACTGCATCATAACTGGACCAAAAATTATTTTTTTTTTTTTTTTTTTTTTTTTTNAATCTATAAAACGGTACATACCACGTAAAATCCTTTGACATAATACTGATAGGAAATTTAATTAGGAACACACTGTTAGAAAGCCTATCAAAATCGAATAGATAATAAATATATAATAAATATTCTACAGCCAAATACGTGAAAACACCCAATCTTGCCCTTTTTGGATAAAGGTAAAGTAAAGTGTCTACAGACGACGACGACGACAGTGTCATAAAAATACCTCAATTTTTTTGCGGTCGTAAAAAAAGGGGCGAAAAAGGGTTAATTGGGATTTTTTTACATATTTGACTGAAGAATTATGGTTTGTTTTGTTTTATTAACGATAAAATTCCGAAGCTGGAGGCTAGTATTTGAGGCAGCGTTTTAAGTTTTGGGCCAAATAGAATGGAATTAATATAAAAGATTTTTGTCATACTTAGATGCAGTTTTTATAGTAGGTTTCCCGCTGCATGTTTTAACGAATAAGTAAAACAATTAATACTCTATAATTGGGAATCAGTGAAAACAATAACATCTTGATTTTTCTTGGATTTTGATGCTCTTGTATTCATTACACTTTCTGACATTTGCCAACAAATTAAAGTTAGCCTGTTTAATATGTCAAAAGTCATTTTGTGTAACACTTGTTACGATCGTATTTTAGTATAAAGTTGGTAATAGCTAGAACCTGGAGTTAGAATGATAGATGTAATGTTTAGATATGTCAGACGTTATGATAAGACATTAGAAGCTTGAAGTGTGTACCGTGGGAATTAGAGAAAGAGAGAGATCGCAGACCACGTGTAATAGTTTATGCAGAAGTCAAACATGTGCTTATATATCGTCAGTTCTGTATTATTCTTTCAAGTTGTAACATCCATCAAATAACACATATTAAAAGTGGAACTTTAATGCATTATATTTATCTGCTAATAATATATATACTGGATTAATAAGATTATAACCGAAATGTGACCATAAGTGACAGATCACGGAACAATGCATCTGCATTGCATATAGCGGTCTGGACCTAGTAGTTTCCCGTCTTTAATATTTAATAGTAAATATAGATTAGACAGAAACCAGAACGCAATATCTGGTGGAGAAATCCGGAATTCGTTTGTAATGCCGTTTGCTAATGCCTTTAGAATTGAGGAACAGGACTATTGCTAAAGCAAGCGAAATGTCAAAAGACAAAGAAAAAGCAAACGAGTTTCCAATAGACGATTTGTTGTTTACATTATATCGTTTGACAGATGTATTTGATTCCAATAACAAAAAAGGAAATGGACATGCGAACATTCACATTGAAAATTTTGGTGGATTACCTCACGAAGATCCGAGACAGTGGCTCTAAAAGTTTGATGCGTGGGTAGGATTTAATGGTTGGACAAAGAATCCCGAGAAGATTGCTAGTGCGTTGCAATTGAAACTAAAGTCTTTAAAATTTAATAGTAAATATAGATGAGACAGAAACCAGAACGCAATACCATTGTTCATTTAAACCCCTGTTCAATGTATTGTGGATTTAACATATTGCCCTTTGCATACTCCCATGTAAAGATTTACAAAACCATTTTTTCAGATTTTGTAAGAAGACTTAGAAGTCCATGTTGTCCTTTCACTTGATATACTGTTGATGCCTTGGTTTTCGAATGAGAAATAATTTATAGACTTCAAACGAGAAGTGAATGAGTTGATTTAAGGTTCGAGCAAGTCTGACACCTTTCTAAAAGATCACATTATTAGGAAAGATGACGTACAGGCCTCGGACAAACCAGTTTAGATCCCTGACTGCCAGTTGGACATTAGAAGTAGAAAAAGGAGACAACACTGTAGTTAACATAGAGTATGCTTAATTGAAGAACGCACTAGACCAAATTGAAACATGACCAAATTTTCCAATACGATATCGAACCAAGGGAAAGGGTAGAGATAAGAAACTGACAAACACCTGATAATGCCATTTCTGACTGAAGTATACACACATTATTATGGATATTATTTCTGCAATTTCACATTTGTATTTCTAGATCTATCATTTATATGCCTGAAATTAATCTTTAATACATCTTTTTATTATACATCGGCAAACGAATACCGAACTAAGAATAATAGTATATAATGTGCAGTCTCTTGCATTATTCCTGTTCTATTTCAATTTGCTTTCATATAACGTGTTTAGAAAGTAAAAATAAAAAATAGCAATTTGCCTTTTTTGAGCGATGATGCAATGTGAATGCTACAATGCTATAAAACAATAAGTATCATGCGCAGAGTAATGGGCATCCAATTATTTTTAACAATAATATTGTAGTTGTAAAGTAATTCATCTTTTTTATTCATAACGGACAAGAAGAAAAACTTTTTTGATTTCTTTTTCAAAATTTAAATGCAACTAGCTTAAATACTTGGAAAGTTTTTACTTTAAATTTGTTCATAACTAAATACCGAAATTATTGTGAATCTACTTTCTGTATATGCGCATTTCGACAACTTATGTCTCTTCAGTGCAGATAAAAATTTAAATGTTTGGAAGAAGACCATAAACACAAAAATGTTAAAAAACTAACAGATATGATCTAAATGTAAAGCCAAAATCGGCTAACCTTTAGTTAGTTTTCAACAAAATTAACAAAAATTTAGACATTGTAAGATTCCAAATAGAATCGGCTTTTGTGTCAGCACCGAAGTACTGACAACTGGGCTGGTGAATACCCTCGAGGACTTACAGTCCACTAGCTGTGGCATCGACCATTCATGTTATATGAAGCACAAAGTTTTTTTTTTATTTCATGGACTCGCACACTTCTTTAGAAGATTTAAAAAAATCAATAATCATATCACAATTTAATTATTCATAGTGCTCTTAGGTAATGTTTCTTGAACTTTTGTGTTAACACATTTTTTTCTATGAAAACAATTCATATTTATTCAGCTGATATTTGACAGATGACGTAAATTGGATTAAATAGTATCTTACAATTAATTACATTCACATATAATACATACCAGTAATTTATATGATAGTATTTAAAAAAGTTATATTTATTAATGAAATTGTTAACACATCTTCGTTTATATATTCCGTGATTTTCATTATTGTTTACAGAACTTTAAAATATAAAATTCTTTTTCATTTTCACCATATAATAATAAACCAGGGGCAAAAAAAGATTTAATAGGGGTTTTGATATCTCTCTATAGATATTTAATTTTATTCTGATATGAAAAGAAAATCATAAGGATTTAACATTAATGATTTGTAATATCCGCCATTTTCTTGATTGGCTTGACCTAGCCTGCTGAGTTACCATGTGTAGCTATGGAGGGGATGTAATAGTGGAAAGGTACATTCAGATTTTGAATTATTTCTGTTTGATATGCACTGATGAGACATAAGTTGTTAAATTCCGCATATGTAGAAAATAAATTAACAGTAACTTTGTTATCACTTTGAAATAACGGCATTTCTGTTATTTTGACTCAGGCCAATTTTGTTGGTTAACAATTTCTCTAAAGTCTGGAGGTTGGAGATACTTGAGATTATGTCTATTGTACCTTTTTTCTATGTCTGTTATACATGTATGAATCAAACAAACAAACAAACAAAAAACACCAAAAAAAAAACAATACATGATTCGGTTCATCCCTTTCCAAACTCAAACTGATAACTAATAAGTAAGCTATCATCTGTAACTTCATTATCGAATTATTAAACTCACAAAAATAACCAAAAGATTATTGATACAATATGTTATATCCAAGATCTCAACATTTTACACCAGGTCAAACTCAAAGCAGGTCAGCCATATGGAAAAGTAAATTAAAGTGACCAACTATCAGCTGCAACAGCTGTACTCTCAATGGTACTGATATACCAAGACAATATAAATCTTTAACATAAAGTTGTCAAACAGACAGAACAATATATCCTTCCCCAACTCTATAGGTATGGGGAAAACTACATTCCCTTTTCTAAATGTGTACTTAAGTAGAATATACAGTTGTTCAAATAAAAGATCTACTTCCACCAGTAACAGCCAGTTCTTTGGGACTGTAAAAGCCTTCAATCAGGTGTTTCAGGACAGAATATTTGTTTGTTGTTTTTATTCTTGGCTTGGCATTGCCTAAAAAGTATAATGTTTTAAATTGAATTCTGAAAACTTATTTCCCTTCAACTCTATATAAATGTTTCACCAAAAAAAAAGGCTTAGTGGCAATACCCACCACTGATTACAATCTTCTTTAATGTGGGTCAAGCTACAAAATCATCCTACCGAACATATATTTGTAGCAGTTTTACCCATTAAGGTAGATAGACACTATCATTCATATCCATGAGATTTTGTTGTAAGTCCGCACAATTGAAGAACCAATCATACTTACCCGAAATCTGTAATAAAAAGTATGGGTCACCATGCTTGCTTTTTCTAGAACTGAGGTCAAAGTTTGCTCATTTTTAGGCATTTTTTCACCTAAATTTACATAGAATGCACGGGGAAAATATGGAAAGGCAATTTTTAGCTTAATAGAAATGAACTTTTTATCCATGAGAATTTGATGTAGTTTTGTGAACAGATAGTTTATGATGTAATTTATTGATTAGCATCAAAAAATATATATGTCACCATGCTTTTAAAGGAGATATTTTACAAAGTTTCCGGATTAAACATTATTTACGGGAAAAGGGAGTTAATTCGCGGCAAAGTAAACGAAATATGACGTTTTACATCTGTCATTCAATTATGACGTCACAAAGGAAAAGCCGTCAAATTACTGTTCCGGCTCGAAAAACAAACCTACCTGTATCCGACTCTTTACTTTTCTAATGCGCGATTGAATTGCGCAGCGCAACAGTGTCTATCTACATTAATGGACTAAAATTTCCTTATTAACAATATAAATTACTTCCAATTATATAATTTTGAAGCTTATTCTGAAATTGTCATGCAAGATGAAAGTCACTCGGGTGTGAAAATGAGGTCAAAGCAGAAGAAAAATATTATACTGACATTTGCAAATGTCAAATCTGAAAATATAACATTGGTGTGAAATTTTGGCGAACCACAGAAATCAAGAAAAGTCTCATTGATTTGTGGTACAAAATTGACAGTTGTTTGTATTAAAGTTGCTTAGCAATCTCTAATTTATGCCGTCATTGCTCGTTAACAAAGTTAAATCATACTTACGTCTTTTAGATTAAACAGAAATATTTGGTACTTAATGTTAATTGCACACCAGTATTTTTTCTTTTCTTTTTCTTTAGCAATGAATTTAGTCTGGACTCTAACCATTAGACTCTAACTCTAATGCTTGGGAACAATAACTCTACTTTCCGGTGCTAGCTGGACATGACCCTCCTTGATCTCTGGATTAGCAGGAACAGTTGAAAACAATAAAAAATATACAAAAAATGTAAATAGTTTACATATATGAATTACAAAATACCGAAGTAACTGAATGATTCAAATCATTTAAAAAAAACAATGAAGGGATATGGAGTAAATGTACATGGGACAAAATCCCTATTAATACGTTGTAAGATTAAGCAAATGGAACAACGCTTTGAATGTTGTTCTTCATCTTGAAGTCACTATGAGGCCTTCAACAAAGAGCAAACGCTCTTACCTCACAGTAAGTTCAAGACGGCCCCTAGCACCGGTTAAAGCGGAATTCACTGGCTGAATGTCAAACATCCATCCCTTTATTTCATTATTTTTGAAGGATGCGGGATTTTCAACAAGCAGAACATTTCGGGCGAAGTACTCTTACAAACACTGTTATCCATTGCCCGACAAAGGGACCAATGAATAGACAATACAACATATAAACGATCATAGGGCAATCGAAATCGGGAGATGTGGGCAATATATACACCGACAGCCAAAAATGGTTTAATTTTTTACAAAGCAAGAAAGCCAAATATTGAATTTTGATCGTGCATTCATATGAGAAATTCTCACATGAACAAGTACACCATAACTGACAATATACATTTTGAAAATACATATAGTTACATGCACATTAATAAAAAGTATTGCAAAATTTTCTAATTTGAAAGCTTTCGAGTGGTTTGAGGACCTGCACATTCAAGATGAATTTTGGAATTAAGCTGAAAAATGGTTGAAGTTTCCTTCTTTCTAACAGAAACTTTTTGTTTATATGGTGGTGAAGTATCAACATTTTTACGTCATCATAATCCTTTTCTAAAATATATTAAATTGGATTAGCCTTGAAGGTACTATTTTTATACTTTAATATATTTTTTCAAATAATTATTCATTTTGCAAAAAGTACCACTTGTTCCAGCCTGCTTTTTTCACCAGTAACCCACATTTGCAATTTGTTGAAGGACATAAAATCAATAAGATTCAAATTCTGATTCTCATTCAATATTATCTATTGAGGTCAACCGCTAAATAACACAATTTAAAATGTAAATATAAATTAGCCAGCCTCTCAAAAACTGTATCTGCCTTTGAGAGGAAAGTAAAAGCACAAACCATATTACAACTTTTTATGCATGCATATAAGCCACTTAATTACAATAAAAAAATATCAAAATGCTAGAGAATAAATGCCTTAAGGCACAAGATAGATTTTAAAAGTTCTGTCGAGTACCGACTAGGGTTCAGATAGCACTGTTTTATATAATTCATATCGATCGTTAATTCGATCAAAACTGGATTATGGATGTTTTATTAACGGTTCCGCCCGTAAATCATACATTAAATTACTAGATATCGTTCACCACCAAGGTTTGCGTCATTCAGTAGGAGCGTTCAGAACTTTTCCTTTGGAGAGTCTCTATGTTGCAGCTAATGAACCGTCCTTGATAGATAGTTCCTTTGGAGAGTCTCCATGTTGCAGCTAATGAACCATCCTTGATAGAAAGAAGCGTCAAACTTGGTTTACAATATGCAACAAAGCTTAAAGCGTATCCTTCTAATCCTGCGCGCAACTGTGTTTTGAAACCTTTTTACAAAACTGACTATGAAAAGTGTCCAAACGTTTTAAAACCTTTTGATCTTCGCATCAAACCACATCTAGAATCTTCTTATATAATTTTGGATGAAATAGCCCCAAAGAAACTCCCAAAAAAACCTCCATGGCTGAACCCAAAACCAACTTTTAACTTTGAACTACGCAAGTACAAAGGCGTATGCCAGTTCTCTTGTAATCCAGCAGGACTTTTCGAGAATTAAATCCGAACATCCTGAATACTTGCAAACTTACACAGAAGGCTCTAAGGATGGCTTCTGCAGCCGGTTTTGGAGATCGTACAGGAACTCTCCGACTACCATCATCTAGTTTCATATTTACTGCTGAATCTAACGCTATTTACTGAGCACTTGAATTCGTAGCTTTATCGCAATCGAAAAGGTTCATGATCTGTTCCTATTCACTTACATACCTATTGGCAATTGAAAGTAAAAAAAAACAAAAACAAAAAAAACAAAGCACCCAATTCTTTTGAAAAAAGTGAATGCTACAAGTCACTTGTATCATTAGGCAAAGAAGTCGTTTATGTTTGGATCCCTAGTCATTTGGGGATCTATGGAAACACAGTTGCTGACCAGGAAGCCAAAGATGCACTAGATCACGAGATTGCGGTTCACTGAAATGAAGCCTTTAATCGTTAAATTTATTTTGAAGTTCAAATAAATAATAAAGTGCATGGAATACAGTCCGTTCCTGTGGTAAAAACCGTAGGGAACAGGAAGTGTTGATACGATGTCGTAAAGGACATACTAGAACAACACAGTTTTATTCTCAACAATGATGAAAGACCTGAATGCATTTCATGCAATTGTCCTTATACAAACCAACAAGTTTCATTTGAATGTGGAGGTGTTGCCGATATCATGCGTGATTTTTTTTTCTGCTGATTGTCTTAAAGACATATTGACAATTATAGCTGGCGACAAAATCGTTCAATTTTTAAAAGCAATCAATTTATTTAGTAAGAATTAATTTATCTTGAAGTTCTAATATTGTAACAGTTAAATTGACATTTCTCCTATTATATCTTTTTATATTTTACTTGTATAAAGCTACTATGGTTTAATGTTGATATTGTATTTATTTATCATGATTGTTCAATATACTTAACAGTTATCGCCACTATATAGCTAATATTGCTGCAGTTGGCGTAAAACATCAATCAATCAAACAATCCTCTGCCTCTTGTCTTCCCAGTTGTACGTCTGCCATAAAAATGACATCAAACAGTATAACTTAATGCCATATCTCTGATGTGGCTTCCCTACTTAACAATATTTATTTCAATCATGTCCACGATTAAAACATCGGCATACAAACCGCCGTGCGCGGCCCGGCTGAAGAATAGGCCCGCAGCATCCTCTGAGCTTGGAGTAGGAGCCATCCTAACAGAGGACCCCGAGGGAACCCCGGGATATAGAAATAGGACCCAGTATCTCCGGCTTGCGGGTTGTGACCCCTCCTAAACGGAGGCTGACCCCTAGGGTCCCGGGATATAGAAATAGGACCCATTCCGTGGTTGTGCGGGATTAATAAATACACAACCCATCTTTCGGATTGGATGTAAACTCAGGTCCACGTGTTGGGAGAAATGCCACGCTTCCTGCACGTTAAAGAACCCTTGTAGCAAGCTCTTTTTGGGGTGGTCCGTAGGTGATCGGCTACAAGGCTAAATTCCCCGCCCTTGACGATTTCACCCTACTTTTCCAGTGGCAGTCAGAATTTCCCGTCCCATGGCCATTTCCATACCCCAAAGTGATTATTTATCAACAAACTTGTTCTCGTCTTGATATAGCTGATATATTGCTGAGTAGACGTTAAACAATATTCAATCAATCAATCAATCAATCGGCATACAAATACTCAACGCCATAATGAGAAACGAGGAAGTTTCAAAATTGAAAATCTGAAAACGAGGCAATTCATATCAAATACACATTGAGACAGCATGACAAAAACAAACTACACCACAAAACTTAAGCACTGTACCATCAGGTGCTCTTGAAGGGTAATCATGATCTGCTTACAAGTGGCATCTTCAAACTGCCATTGAAACGCGGGTTTTGTCACAGTCCTGTAATAAACTACCCAAAGATGTCTATTCTCATCTCTGAAAAAGAAACATTGTAATGACGACCATAAAACTTCTGTAGTGACATATGTTACAATGTTTGAACTAGTCATGCTTGACTTGATGTACAAGTTTCTGAGACAGTAATTTCCCTCTGTTAAAAAATCCTACAGGTATGACAGTAGCAAATGATTCCTGAAATGTAGATTCCATATGCCTAGATGCGTTAGTATTACTGCCAATAAAAAATTAAGCTTGAGATCCAAATGCGATGAACAATTGGATTTACCCATTTAGTTGTCACATCTATCTCTATGCCTCATCCACTAATATTTAGATTTTACAATGAGAACATTTTAGGAGTCTTTTGAAAAGGGTTGTTGATATTGAACTTACCTAACATAAATTAGTTTTTTTAGTTCATTTCTACCGTCATTCCTTTGTTTTTGTTCTGGTTTCCTTCACTGGTAATAGGAGACTGCCTGAAATAAATTATACTTATTATTACATGCATGGATTTGAACTGTTATATTTGTTGAAAACAATGGAGTATCTACCTCATGCAAAGCTCTGTCCTTAGATGATTTTGGCTTTTACATTTATGTCATATTGGTTATTTGTTCTCTATCAGTTTTTAAACATCTTTGAATTTATGGTCTTCCAAACGTTTAGATTTTATCTGCACTGAAGAGACATTAGTTGTCGTTATGCACATATGCAGAGTCACTTCGGTATTAAGTTATTTATGATTGGCTTTGAAATCACTTTCAGGTCATGGTAATACATTTGCTACAATAGCAATCAGCTATTGAGTAGAAAAAAGAAGGGAAACGGGGAATGTGTCAAAGAGACAACTACCGAAACGGGAGTAATAACAACTCAAAGCCACCATAAGATCTTAAATGAACGAAAAGGAAACCCCACACCCAACGGCAGGTCGGAGTCGGCCCCCTAAATAAAGAGTATTTATTTACAAACTTTATTAATGCAAATAGTTACATATACACATGTTAAACAGTAAATTTCAAGTTGTGAACGCTATCAAATGGTCATTCTTACTTTACAAGTTTTCATTTACACTATTTAAATATATAAACTCATAGTTAAGTTGTTGTACAATATCTTTAAAAATATCCTTAGATCTTGCATATTTTGTCAGATTATTGAGAAAACTTACTTCTGAAAATTCAAAGTTTTCAGTTCAGAATTGGTAACTTTGTCCGTAAAAAACAAAAATTTCAACAGATAACGAACTTCACATCTAATTTTCATTTTTGGAAGAGAAAGAACAAAAATTCTTGGTAAAACCAAACATTTGGTTTACTCAAGTCCTTTCAATTCAATCGAATTCAGTTCAAAAACTTCAATTGATATAAAATTCTTCATTTTTTTTACTTTTACAGTTTACTTACACTGTTCTGTAAAGTTAAATATCTTGCTTAATATATAACCGTTGCAGTTAAATTCAAGCTACTGAAGTCGTGAAAACTTGAAATATTGTCTTGTAATTATCTAATATTATCCAAGTATATTGGTAACTGTAATAATGTGAAAGGCTTAATGTATTTAGGACCCTGCTTTTGAGGAGCTTTTGTAATTTTGCTCCATTTTTGTATGTAAAAAAATCAAAAGATGTCATTGAGATTCTTTCCAAAGGAACAATAATAAAACTAAGCTTAAAATGCTTATAGATTAAGACAATTGACTTAATAGGTGTTATTAGATTGCCACCAATAAAAAAAAATTATATGAAAATACTTCTAATTCTTTTTTTGGTACACATTAGTATAAAAATATATATATAGAAGTAGCATACTGGTATCTGTACAATGCATACCTTCACAGTTATTATGTATCACAGTCGTACACTTTCATGTTGTGCATTCAATTTTAAAATTACACCCTCACAATAGTACTAAAATTGATATACTACACATGGTTATGTTAAATGATTAACATTTATTCAAAATATGACTAAAACTATGCAATGTAGTTCAATTCAAGAGCACATTCTCACAATAATACTCAAATCAACATACAACAAATGGCAATGTCAAAAACTACATCTGATCAAATGATGACAAGTACCTACAACCTGGATGTCATCAAACACATTTAGGGTATATGCAGGGTATTAATATCATATTATAAAATTTAAAAATTTGAGGACTTTCAAAAATACAACATAAAATTTTAGGGTAACCATTTATTTAAGTACCAAAATTGAAATTGTAAATTCAAGGATTTTACATAGAAATGAGAAGCAAATGACTATATGAGGGATTAACTTAAAAAAATTTACCACCTTTCATAATTCCTGTTTTCATTTAAATGGATCAAAATATTTACCGGTACAGCTAATGTGTTTCAATTCATCTTTTTAAATTTGTGAACAGATTAAGGAACTAAGAATTCAAATATTAAAGAACTTTCTTTATATTTTTATATTGCATAAAATATTTTTTAACTTTCTCTCTCTATATATATATATGAAACCTAAATGAAAAGATACCGGACAAAACATGGTAGAATAATACCATGGAGACACCTAAACACCACATGTTTTGACATAAGATAATTCATGACTAAACCAAAATATGAATGATAGCTGGAAAAGGTTCATTTTATATTACATGTATATATTCTATTGATTATAATGGAAGAAATGCACAAAATAAATTTCTTTTGATAATAGATATCCCACATTTTTAAACCATACTTTCTATGTCTGTTGCTATCTTCTTTACAAAGTGTTTATATTTAGTTGACTTATCCCTCGTTTATGCATCCCCTTACACATATTGCTGCAGGAACCCAAGGCATTGGTTGTATTTTCTTGGGTAATCAAGCTTGAATACGTAGTAACAGGACAACAATATCATTATACTATTTACAATTGCATCTGCTTGGCAGTAAATCCTGCAACTGTCAGTGGCTATTACTGACATTTCTAATTGTTCTTTTCCCTTCAAAAATATCACAAGTTTAGGGCCTTCTTCTGCATGGCTTTTGGTATATTTGTCAATGTCTTTCCCATCAATGTCCTCGTGTATGCTAATGAATGAAGAAGATTTTTCGCCTTTACCCTTTGAAGTTTCTTTCTGAAGATGTTGTAACAGAGATGGTATCTGGTACTGTTGTTCCTGCAAAGAAACTTTGTAAATATAAAAGCTGTTATAACAGAAAGAACTAAAGGGGCAGAAATATGGATTGCGAAGTAGCATATATATTCTATGACAGAGGGTACAATACTCTTTTCTGTCTTTTGTTTTTTTCCAGGCGATTGTTATTAAATACTTTTTATCACTGAACGATAATAATATGGGGCTTTAAAGATAGGACCTAGTGTGAAATTGAATTAAAAAAATGAATGTCTCAAATACCACTCAATGGGAATGACTAGATCCCTGACCTAATGAATAAATATAAACCTCCTAACAACAAACTTTATATTATCTTGATGTGTACTTAGAATTTTTCCCACATTACAACTCTTTTCTGAATTATGACTGACAAAAAAAAAACAGATAACTGCAAGTGCCAAATATAGATTAAATATAAATCAACAGTGTTAAATAAATAAGTTATTTCCTGGAAAGTACTGATGTATTGATTTTTTTTTTTGTGTGTGTGTGTAATGAAAGGATTTTTTTTTTGTTTTTTTTTTGTTTTTTTGTTTTTTTTTTGTTTTTTTTTTTTGTTTTTTTTTTAATAAAAGAACCTTTCTCTGAGACAACAATTAATCTAAAGTCCCTTTTAGATGTTAAGGAAGAGGATATTTATGCTAGCCTCATTTCTAATGTCAATTTTGGGGCCTTAAACAATGAGTTCACACCTCATTCATTGATCAAGGAGGGTTCTGTGCATCCAACAATATTTGTTTGGAAGTGTCATGCAGAATTACAACAAAATGAAAAATCATCTTGATATGCAACACTATTTCGTTGAAAACTTGTGTTTTAATATAACACTACGTATGTATATTTATGTACGGTTTGTATTTCAAGAACTGTGTACCATTTGACACGTAACCGTGACACTCGTGTCCCGTTGATTTTGATCGTTTTTAAGTCTTTGTATCTCTAGCCACTTGATCTATGTCTGTCATGATTCTAAAATAACGAAGTAAATGCTAAAAAATACAAAACACCGCACCTACTGTTAATTTAGTTTCTATATATGCGCATTTCGACAACGTATGTCTCTTCAGTGCATATAAAATCAAAACATTTGGAAAACCATCAAACGAACTTTGTGTAAAACAAGATATAACCAATTAGAATTTAAATAGAAGCGCCAAAATCCGCTAGAAAAGGCTATTCAATAGGGGTATACTTTTTTAGTTTGGAACCAAATTTTATTATTTATTATTTATTATTAAATTTCGATAGTGGAAATTTTCAAAATGAATCGTTTTTTGGGGCTAGCAGTAAAGTACTGACTACTGGATTGGCGAAGATCTTCGGGAACTTACAGTGCACCAGCGCTCGTTTTTAATGAAGTTACCGAGGCCACCAACTATGAGTTCACACCACGTACGTCATTTTCAATGTATACACATCCCAAACTTACTCAATATCCTTTCGTAAAATATTGACAAATATAACACAACCGAATGTTTAAATTTGAAAAAGAAAGGAAATGGGGTAAATGTCAAGGAGACAACATCCTATATCCAGGTTAAAACGACCCAAAACAAAGCATCTAGGGGTCACCGTACGGTCTTCAACACAGTGAGGAACCTCACACCATATAGCAAGCCCTAAATGGCCCCCAAAGGGTAAAAAGTGGATAAATCAATGGAAGCAAACCACATCCAATAACCCAAATATCAAGAAACTAAACTTTTATAAGAAGACACGGACAAGTCAATCACCAACATATTCCTGACTTGGGACAGGCGCAAAAATTGCGGCGGGGTTAAACTCGTTTTCTTGGATCCAAACCCTCCCCCTATGTGTGGTGAATGGCTAAAAAATAAATACACAAAAAGACTCAGAGTAAAAATCAAACTAGAAAAAAGTCCAACTTATCAAGATGAGTACCCTTACAATGAAGTACATAAAACATGAAGACAATGCACACAGGTACTGTCCGGACAAATGCTCGCAGGTACTGACAGCTAGCTAAGGACATAATTCCCGTTGACTATGATATCAAGCCTTCTTACATATGAAACTTCAATTGAAATACTTCTAAATAGATTTGGTATAACAACGTCATAAATTATGAAAGAAGAACATGATATTGTGCAATGCCAACTACTGCCAATATGAAAAATTGTATAAATCTAGTTATGGTGTAAAGCATTTAGGAGATGATCAATATTTTTGCCAACAAAAACCAGAAGTAACGATTTAACAACAATGCTGTATTTATATCCTTTATGAAAAAGTTTGTTCAATGGATTAATAAGTTTTGAAGGACAATTTTTGAATTTATGCGCTTTGTAAATGATATTGCCATAGAAGTTTGGATGTGAAATGCCCTGATGTATAAGAGCCCTGCATGTAGAACCAAATTTTCTTAATAAGTCAATGTATCTATAATAAAATTTAGAGAATGTTTTTATCAATTTATGATATCTAAACCCTTGATGCAGAAGTTTTTCAGTGAGACAAAGATTTCGCTCGTTGAAGTCAGAAACATTACTACATACTCGTGCATATCGAACAAGTTGTGAAATGTTAACCCCGTAAGAAGGGGCTAACGGAACATCGACGTCGAGATGGGGAAAATTGACTATAGGGAAGGAGAAATCATCCCCTTTATCATAAACCTTAGTGTTTAACTAAACTTTAACTAAAATACTCCTAAAATTGTATTTTTAGGACTATTTTCATCATTTTGCAATCTTCAGGTGATTACACATTCAAAAAGAACGTTATTTCTATGTGCAATCAGCTGAAGATTGCGAATTCGTTAAAGTACTTATAAAAATACAGTTTTAACATTCAGCGGTGTTATATTTTTATCAAGTTTGTATTATGTGTACCCTTGTTTTCTCCTGCATACACACATGTTTGTTTTTGGTGTTCCATACATTATTTTAAAAAATAATAAACAGTAGTATCCCTTCGTGCAGAGATGTGTGTTCTCCGACTGTTTTTGTCGTATTTATTTGGATTCATTCTATTTTGTTTCTATAAAAGTACAAGATTTGAAGGCAATATGATGCAGATTTGTGATAATTATACAATATGACATGTTTTCAATCTAAGTGTTCCCATTTCATGTTCTTCCTCACCAGATCTTGAAAGATTTGGCTTATATATTATGGAGTAGCGGAAATTAAATGAGTCAAGAAAAAATTTTATAATGGATCACCTCTTCTGATCAAGCCGTGCGCGGTCCCGGCTGAAGAATAGGCCCGCAGCATCCTCTGAGCTTGGGGTATGAGCCATCCTAACAGAGGACCCCGAGGGAACCCCGGGATATAGAAATAGGACCCAGTATCTCCGGCTTGCGGGGTGTGACCCCTCCTAAACGGAGGCTGACCCCGAGGGTCCCGGGATATAGAAATAGGACCCATTCCGTGGTTGTGCGGGATTAATAAATACACAACCCATCTTTCGGATGGGATGTAAACTCAGGTCCACGTGTTGGAAGAAATGCCACGCTTCCTGCACGTTAAAGAACCCTTGTAGCAAGCTCTTTTTGGGGTGGTCCGTAGGTGATCGGCTACAAGGCTAAATTCCCCGTCCTTCACGATTTCACCCTACTTTTCCAGTGGCAGTCAAAATTTCCCATCCCATGGCCATTTCCATACCCAAAAGTGATTATTTATCAACAAACTTGTTCTCGTCTTGATATAGCTGAAATATTGCTGAGTAGACGTTAAACAATATTCAATCAATCAATCAATCTTCTGATCAAAATCACCCCTGTGAATCATACCAGTGATACATGAAACCAGAGACATGTAGATATGTATCTAAATATCACTGATTTCAGCAAAACACGTTTTAAAAACAAATTCCGGACGGTTCCATGTCCGTTTTTGGTCCGGATATTAGTCACTCCCCGTTAAAACACACAGATGACGCAGATCAGCCCTCCAACAACACACCGTTCATCCAATTGCATTTCTACAAGTCCAAAAACTAATCATCCCCTGAGAAGACCAATTCGGATTATGCCAAGCATACATTTATGCAAAATAATAAAAGTCAAAATGATGAGCATGCAGGGGAGAGAACAAACAGTGTTAAGCTCTACATGGTTGGAACAACGGTAGTAGAATACTGAAGATGATTACCATTATCAAAGTCACAAGACATGACAAAAACGGGAATACAGAAAAGCAAAGGCAAAACAAGGACATGAAACAGCCACAAAGCACGGAAAAAATGTCGAAATTCAGAACTAAGCCACTCGTAGTGATAACTCCGATGAAAACCGGGAGTGACATCAGGTGCTCCGGAGGGGTTGCTCCAATAGCAACAGCCGGAATCAGGCACTAATTATTATTATAGTAATAAGAAAAATAGAAGAATATTCATATTGAGGAGCAAAAATGGGATGTGCTCACTTTACTTCAGAGATTTTACCTTTCTGAGCTCTGTATAAACGATATATAAAATCATTTGCTTTTTTCCCATTAGACATCAATTAAATAATTATAGACTCAATGTCTCGAGTATAAACATTTGGATTTATTTGTGGAAAGGCCGTGGACCTCTTTAAGTGTAACACAATTTTGTACTGGAGTTTATTGATAAGCCTATTGTAACCTTTGTCTAGGCTAATGTTTTGTTGGAAAGTACATGTATAGCGGCTCAATGTTATGGCTTCTGTCTAGGTTAATGTTTGGCTTGGATAGTACATGTATATCGGCTCATTGTTATGGCTTCCTTTGTCTAGGTTAATGTTTGGCTTGAAAAGTACATGTATATAGGCTCAGTTGTTTACTTCTGCTTTCGATTGAATTTGAAATAAAACTGACAACAGGAAACACCTACAATGGCTGAAAGTTATAATTATATGGCACAATCTGCTAGGGAACTACACAGGAAAAACACAAGACAAAAGACAAACATGAACAACGATACACGGACACCTGAATCGGTATTCAGGGGCTTAGGCTATACAGCTGCCGGGCGCGTCCTCAGTTGGTGGAAAGGAGAATGTCCCCTCTATGCGGGATAGTCAGGAAAGCCTGACCGCGAACCATTGTAGCCAAACTGTTCAGAAATGCAGAATAAAGACCCCTTCTATATTTTCTGAAGAGAGCAGAGTCACTTTGACTCGTAAAGACGACTAAATTTCCTGCCCCTACCCATTTCTCCCCTTTTCCAGTGGAAACATATTATATGTTTGTGGTTTTATGTTACTTAAAGTAAAGAAAACAAAAATCTAATTATTTTTAAAAAAATTATTCTGAAGAAACGTGACAAAGAGCCGGTCTACAAAAACTTTTCATACATATCATTTGAAAATTTTCGCGATACTCACAAAAAATCATTCAAGGTCGCAGGTATGTTCTGGCATGGTTATATGTATATTCACCTATTCAGATTTAGTTTGTCCCTACATTTTTGCAAAAAGATACATGAACGAATGAACAGATAAGGCCAGGAATTGAAGAGTTATTATATATAACAATGAAGAAATAAATGATAAGAAATATAAATAAAATTAAATAAAAAAATAAACACAAATAAATATTCACCAAAAAATATAAATGAAATCTATAAGATAATTAATTAAAATATACATAAAATAAATACTTTAAAAATAAATATATAGATTAAATAAATAAAAATCTTTACTTTTCTTCTAAATGACTTGCCTGTGATGTAAATGTCTGGCCAGTGTTGACTTAACGCCGATCAGTCAATCTAAACGCTACCTGTGTTGTAAAAGACTGATATCTGTTGAGAATGTCTGTTTAGCGTTGAATCAACACTGATCAGTCGTTCTCAACACTTCCCGTGCTGTGAAAGACTGACCCGTGTTGAAAATGTCTGTCCGATGTTGAGTCAACGCTGGTCAGTCTTTTTCAACACAGATCAGTCTTTTACGACACTGGTAGCGTTGAAAATGACTGATCAGCGTTGACTCAACACTCAACAGACATTCTCAACAAAAATCAGTCATTTACAACACAGGTAGTGTTGAGAATGACTGACCAAAGTTGACTCAACACTGGCCAGTCTTTTACAACACAGGTAAAGACTGAGATTGACTGATATGGGTTGGCCCAACTCTGATCAGACATTTTCAGTCAAAGTGTTGAAAAAGACTGATAAGCGATGAATCAACCCAGTACAGTCATTCTCAACTCTGTTCAGACATTCTAAGTCCAAAAACGACTGACTCTGGTAAAATCAGTCAAAATATTTGTCAATCGTGTTATTTATCACATAGAGATTAATAATCAAGGCTGAGGGATATAGATATTTTATGTATACTGACCATGTACGATATGAATCATTGTCTGTCTCTGTCGTGCATATTACTCATTTTACTAGGGGTCTAATTTTAATGATGATATCAAAAACAAAAAAGTACTAGGAACCATATTTTTACTGGTGGCGATCTTCGTTTGATCAATGGCAATCAAACCATTAAAGACAAACATTCAAAGAATTTTGCTTTTATACCAGAAACCTATTATAAATTATGGGTTTCCTCCTAGGCACTCGACATAGACAACCCAACGACAGCATCAATTTGATCAAGTACAGTTCTAAAGTGAAGAGACCTGAATGAAGGTTTGTGATTGCTGACAAGACGCAAAACCTGACAAGACCTGAGCAGCAATGCCCTGTTGTTTATTGAGATAATATTTGCCCAAGAAACACAGCAGACATGAAAACGATGATCTGTGTTACAATGCATCTTAATTTTCGATATTCATTCGCATGCAATAATTCGATAAAAAAGGACAATTACTCTTACATGGATTTTTGGAATTTCCTCAAAATTTCAGGGTGGGTAGATCTTGTCATTCTGAACAACTTTACTCCTTCATATTTTTTTTACATCTGTAACGCTTTTCCAGTTATTGGCCAAAAACTGCAATTTACCTCTATGTTCTATTTTTAGCAATGACAGCCATGTTGTTTGACCTGCAACAATAAAAATATCAAATTTGAAACTAGATACCTTACTGATGATTCAGTATAAGTTTGGTACGATTTAGTCCTGTGATTTCAGAGGGGAAGATTCAGAAAGTGAGCTAACGATGGAAGGACGAAGGACGCAAAGTGATGGCAAAAACTCACCCTGGCATAGCCATGTGAGCTAAAAATGAGATTTTCCGTCCAAATATGGTCATTCAAATATCACCCCTTTACTAAGTGACAAAGTAAAGTCCCATTTTTTTCTCTTTCATATGATACCAAATATACTGCAAAGCAAGTTATCCAAGTTCAAAGCAGGATGGTCAAACTATTAAGAATATTTGTATTGTGCTACCTTAATGAGGTGGGTAAAACTTAATTTTGAATTAACGATTTACATATACTGGATATTGCATATTTGGTAAAATGCTTTATCATGATAGCATACTTCATTTATGAAAAAGATTAAGAACCCTATATCTGCTGATTGACCTGGGTCTAAGACTTTGTGGCAAACAGACAGTACACTTTATGTCCTGCATGTACTTTCATAGATAAGCCATAAACAGCTTCAGCAAAAATTGGCTATAATGTCAATCCAATTTACTCATTACAGTGATCAAATTATTTATAACATTAACTAGACAAATTGAGTCATGGAAGGCCCAATATTTCCAAAGTAAGCACTCAATAGGCTGAAAATTCAAAACGGCATTCCTTTTATGCTACTGAAAATGGTTTTAATTTTTTTTTTTTAAATTGGTTAAGGCAAACTAGTGTTATGACATACGACAAATAAAGTTCAGATGAACTGACAAACTTGTAACTTTAGAGCGGGGTTGGGTTACCGATATATGTACCAGTACACAAGTATAGCAAAGCTTAGAAAATATAAATTGGGCTTTACTCTTTTTCATGAGAAAGAGATTCATGGGTGTGGTGATTTAATTATTATTAATTGTTGTCATCCCGAATGTTATCTGAGAAATGCCATATATATATATATATATATATATACTCAAGAAATATAAAAAGATAGGATGTTGATTGTTGCAATCCGTATAGTGTAAATATTAATTGTTGATCCGTGCTGCATGTAAATAAAAAAGTGACCATTTCTAAATCTAAGTGGTCTATCTGGATGAAACTCACTGTATTGCGAGATCAACCCAGCAAGCATAATAAACAATTGCTTTCTTCAAGTGACAATAAATAATAAACTTTCAACCATATAATGGTGAAATCATGATGGAAATGCTTCCAAATATCAATACCTTTTCATTTGGCAGTATATAGATCTTAGATCTTTTACAGTTTAGCTTCACCTCCCTCACTGTCTCTCCACTGATATCTTTTAATTTCATTTTTCCTGTTTCTTCCTCTAACTGGGCCTTTTTTAAAACAAAAGTTCCGGAAAGGCTAAACATTTCCTTAAATTGTTGTTTTAGATCTGCGAATTCAAGCGACCTCGGTACTGTTAGTGTTCTTGACCCTGAATAATAGAAACAAAATAATAAAATTAAAAGCTACAATCTGTTTTTTAAACTAGAGAATGTGTCTATAAGACATGAATGCCCTACTTGTCGTTTAAATGAACTAAAACACAAAATTTAATAGGTCATTTAAGAAAAAATCGTATGTGATGAACACCAAATTGTTGACATTGTGAAGCACTTATACAGGTCAATGTTTTAGTGAAATATCATAAGGATATAACACATTGATACTGTGAAATGTACTTAAATGCTAAATTTAACCAGTCACTCAAGCATGACTTGTAGGTCATGGACACCTAATATTTGTTGAATCCGGTAGATAGATTTCACATGAGGTTACCATAATATGGACCTTAACACAAAACTTAATCTCTGGATGGACGGATGGACAAGGGTAAATCTATATTTCCCTTCCACATTTGTGACAGAGGCATAAACCAGAGGCTCCTAGGAGCCTGTATCGCTCACCTGGCTTTCAGTTGCCTTAATCAAGGAAGCATTGTACGTTAAACAGTTGATCTTCAGTTTCTAAAACTTTTGTAGCTCGAACACCTCTAATATCTTGAACTATTTTTAAAGTCTGATGATGTTTTACTTTATTTCTTTGTTGGGCTTTTTTGACAAAAAACGTTCTTGCTAAGGACCACATTCGACACCAGTTTTGAAGTCGAGACGTCATTTTGTAAATGGCAGTCAACAAATAATTTTCAACATCGGTTTTGAAGTCGCAAAATCAATATCTATTTGGAAACCAAATTTCATTGAAATCGGACAATGTTGAATTTTCCTGCCTTTTTTGGCAACCATTTTAAAAATGGCGGGCAACGAACAATTTTTAACATCAGTTTTGAAGTTGCGACATCAAGACTTATTTGGAAACCAAATGTCATTGAAATCGGACAATGTTGAATTTTCCCGTCATTTTTGGCGGCCATTTTGAAAATGACGGTCAAGGAACAATTTTCTACATAAATTTTGAAGTCGCCACAGCATGGCAAAGATTTCATCAGTTTACACTTGACCTTCATCTTCTATAGTTTTAGAAATAAAAGATGAAAAAATTCGGTGAAAAGAGGGCAATAACTCCTACAAGGGTTTATGGATTTTCTTCAAAATTTCAAGGTGGGTAGACCTTGATATGCTGAACATTTTTGCAATTTACACTTTACCTCTATCTGTTACACTTTTTGAAATAAAAAATGGAAATATTTTCAAAATGAAACAGAAAAAGGGCTATAACTCCGAGATGGGTTTTCAGATTTTCTTCAAAACTGCAGCCGCCGTGCGCGGTCCCGGCTGAAGAATAGGCCCGCAGCATCCTCTGAGCTTGGAGTATGAGCCATCCTAACAGAGGACCCCGAGGGAACCCCGGGATATAGAAATAGGACCCAGTATCTCCGGCTTGCGGGGTGGGACCCCTCCTAAACGGAGGCTGACCCCGAGGGTCCCGGGATATAGAAATAGGACCCATTCCGTGGTTGTGCGGGATTAATAAATACACAACCCATCTTTCGGATGGTATGTAAACTCAGGTCCACGTGTTGGAAAAAATGCCGCGCTTCCTGCACGTTAAAGAACCCTTGTAGCAAGCTCCTTTTGGGGTGGTCCGTAGGTGATCGGCTACAAGGCTAAATTCCCCGCCCTTGACGATTTCACCCTACTTTTCCAGTGGCAGTCAGAATTTCCCGTCCCATGGCCATTTCCATACCCCAAAGTGATTATTTATCAACAAACTTGTTCTCGTCTTGATATAGCTGAAATATTGCTGAGTAGACGTTAAACAATATTCAATCAATCAATCAAAAGTGCAGGGCAGGTAGATCAACGGTTTTCAAGTTATTGGCCAGAAACTGCAATTTACCCCTATTGTCTATTTTTTAGCAACAGCAGCCATGTTGTTTGACCTACCGCCTAATCGAACACAATTGTGGGAAGCCACACTCCGGTGATGATTCAGGCCAAGTTTGGTTACATTAGGCCCATTGGTTTCAGAGGAGAAGATTTTTGAAATTGTTGACAGACGGACGCATAGTGATGGCAAAAGCTCACATGGCCTTTTAGGCCAGGTGAGCTAAAAACGAATACTTACGGAAATCATTGTGAAAACTAAGAGAAAAACATAATACCCCTGTTGCTAACCAATAATCTCAGAAACTTCCCTTTGGTTAGGATTTTGACTGTCACATATTGCTTAATTTATCTCGAAATTAATACATATAAAACATGTTGTACTTCACCTAGATTTTTCTCATTCATTTTTCTAATTATGCCTGGATTGATCTCGACTATAGTCTGGTCAATCCAGGCCTACCACTTTAACTGTGAAAACAGCTCCTTGTGGATCCATGGCCAGCTTGTCGAAAATGTCTAAAACAACAACAAGAAAATCTATAATACTTAATGATGAATATCAATCAAACAGACAGTAACTAGAGCTGACGCCGAATGGCAGCCAGTTATCCAACATCCACCCCCCGCTCATTGAACCCTGAATCAATGTGGTAAGTGTAAAATTAAGTGTGTATGATTATATACAATACAGGCGTGGACACAGTACAAGTGTGGACTCAATACAAGTATGGACACAACAATATAATCTTCAAGAAATAACTTTTCACGAGTGTTCCAATGAAAATATTCTGCATAAATCAAGCAAAAATGAAATTCGTCGGTTT
>MJUU01009822.1:53085-68720 GCA_002080025.1 Modiolus philippinarum
AATGCCTTGTCAATGCGGGGTAGTCAGGTCATAATACGGAAAGCCTGACCGCGAACCATTGTAGCCAAGCTGTTTGGAGAAATGCCACGCTCCTTGCAGTATAAAGACCCCTTCTATATTTCTCCTAAGAGAGCAGACGCACTGGGTGTCGTATGGAAGTCTAAATTTCCTGCCCCTACCAATTTCTCCCATTTTCCAGTGGCAATCAAAAGTCGTTACCCCGGTTGTCCCTTCCACCTTTATTTCTTTCTTCTTTTACTCACAATTTCTTGCATTGATATGTTGTTCTCGTCCTGAAATAGCTGAAATATTGCTCATTGGACGTTAAACTCTAACTAATCAATCAATCATGCACATATTCAGGTTGGGGATATTCCATTAACATGAATGCGAGTGGGTAGGAAGGGACTTCTACATACCCCCACAACCAATAGACTTTTGGGAGAAAACCTCACATACAACTAGTGGCCACACATTGAGTATGACCCAGAAGCAATGTCCGAAAATAAAACTTCCCTTCATATACCATCCCACATCCATTTTAATAAAATAGCCCTTATCTATTAAACTATATCGCATTTCATTAAAATGCAATGAGTTGTATAGGAGCACAAGAGCTGACACAGGTACCCCCTTTTTCATTAAAAAATATGTAAGTTGATGAATTATCTCCCCTTCCAAATGGTGAACAGCAACCATATTACTCCATGCACATATTCAGGTTATCTACTTCCACTATACAGGATTTAATCAAAATCCATTGAGGTGTTGAGGAGGACATTCGCTGACAAGGTACATGTACCACCCTCCCTTTTTTCATTAAAAAATATACAATTTTATGAATTATCTCCCCTTCCGAATGTTGAACAGCAACCATATTATGTCATACATATCTTCAGGTTATCTAATACAACTGTATAACATTTCATCCAAATCCAATGAGTTGTTCAGGAGGACATGAGCTGACAAGGTACGACCCAACTTTTTGCATAAAAAAATATATTAGTCGATAAATTATCTCCCCTTCTAAATTTCGAACACAAAACATATTACTTCATGCACATATTCAGGTTATGTACAACAACCGAATAACATTTAATTACAAGTGTGGACCCTAATGGATGTCTCGCCCGTCTGTTCTTGACCTCAAAATCGATGTTAAGTTTTGAAAACTGACATGACCAGAAAAACATGCTCACTTGACTGTGAAATTCAGGTCAAGGACAAAAGCCATATGGCAGACTTGTCATGTACTACCCAAAACCAGCCTACTTGCAAAATATCACTGATTACCATTAAAAGTTATTGAGAAACTGACATAATCACTAAAACTTACCATGGTCATTCTGAATTAACTACGACGAAGTGGAAACCCTTGCTGGCAGAGAAAATTCTATTTTAACTTCAACATGCCAAACTTTCTGATTATAAAAATTTGAAAAAAAAGATTGGATCATCTGTTTAATTATACTTTTCCGCCGTGCGCGGTCCCGGCTTATGAATAGGCCCGCAGCATCCTCTGAGCTTGGAGTATGAGTCTTCTAACAGAGGACCCCGAGGGAACCCCGGGATATAGAAATAGGACCTAGTATCTCCGGCTAGCGGGGCGTGACCTTTTCTAAACGGAATCTGACCCCGAGGGTCTCGGGATATAGCAATAGGACCCATTCCGTGGTTGTGCGGGATTAATAAATACACAACCCATTTTTCGGATGGGATGTAAACTCAGGTCCACGTGTTGGAAGAAATGCCACGCTTCCTGCACGTTAAAGAACCCTTGTAGCAAGCTCTTTTTGGGGTGGTCCGTAGGTGATCGGCTACAAGGCTAAATTCCTCGCCCTTGACGATTTCACCCTACTTTTCCAGTGGCAGTCAGAATTTCCCGTCCCATGGCCCTTTCCATACCCCAAAGTGATTACTTATTAACAAACTTGTTCTCGTCTTCATATAGCTGAAATATTGCCGAGTAGACGTTAGACAATATTCAATCAATCAATCAATTATACTTTTCACGACAAGAAAATCATTTTTAAATGTTGAGATTATTCAGCGTTAAACCTTATGGCGCAAATGGTCCACAAGGGTAAATGTTTTGTCCATGTTCTGATCAACTAGTTGTTCATGTTCAAGATCACGTTGGAATTTCATGTAAGCTGAATTTGTATGTGGTGACGACAAGGAATTTGCATATTAGTACATTTATAAGAGAAAAAAGTGTCATGTTTTTAACAACCTTTACAGGAAGATGATGTTATTAAGCAATTGAGAATTCACAACAGACTATAATACCATTCATAATGGATATTGGTTACCACTTGATTGCAATAACAACATCACAAAATTATGAAAATAGAAGTTAGGATATTTTCGACAAAACTTAAATGAAAACTTCAAAATTAGATAGCAATACTCAACTTAAAGGTTTTAATAAACATATTTATCTGGTAAGTTATTAGAAATATTTTTACTCTTACCAATGTCTTGAATAGGACTTCTGTATTTGCTAGTAATGTTACCCAGCTTTCCATTTTCATCACAAGTGTTTTTTGAGAATAGGCAAATCAATGTCCCCATTTTAGAATTATATCTTTGCAAGATTCCCACTGATCAGTCATGTATTTCTCCTCTGTTTTGAAGGTGCAGTGGCGGAAATTGTGGATTGATGGGCCTTCAGGATGGTAAGGCAGGTCATCAGGGCCATCTGCAAATATAACATCCCCGTCTTCGTCAAATCTCCACGAGACACCTTCACCGAACAACAGAAAATCAGCAATCCTGGAGAGATGTGCCTGTACTAAAATACAACGACTTTACAGAAATTATGCTGGGAAAATTGTAGCCTCTTGTGCAGGAAGTAGATTTGCTTTTTTACTTGCGATGGATTCTTGATGATGGAGCGAATCCAGTTTCTCAGATGAATCCTGCTGTGTTCTGAAGCGCATTACAGCATTGTCAGTTATCCTGTGGGGTTGTCTATTTGTTGTATTTTCCGATATGCGTCTAAGTTGTCCAAAACTTCTTTCCTCGTCTTCTGTTACGATTGATCTTAAACAAAAAGTCTTGCTGTTTCAGGTTTATGCACTGTAACAGAATGAAAGTGACTTCCATAGAACTTTCTTGATGTCATCTTTTTTTTTTTGGTGTAGGAAAGAGTTAAAAGCATAGAAGAGCAAAAATGAAACATAGATTGTATAATCGCAGTTTTTGTTTTGGACATCTTGTTGATTGGCCGCTGTAGCATATAGAGATTATCTCAACTAAGGTGTTTACAAGCTGGACTATGTCTGTGTTAAGTTTTCCCTCTTCAGATTTTATTGAAGTGAATCTTGCAAGTTTTATGGCATAAAGTCTTGCATCGGCTCCCTTAATTTGATTTTTATCTCCTATAGTAGAATCCTTAAATTTTTCGTACTCCTTTTGCACTTCATTTTCTAGATGGCTGGGAAGTTCTGTAATCAGAGTACTATGTTTGTTAAATCATGAAGTGGTTCACATGCTAAAATTTTATAAAACTAGCAGTTGATCTCTTTTGATGTTCTTGTTGGATGAACTGACATCAATGCTGGAGGTCTCTGAATCCCATGTAGTATTTGTTGAAATTTTGTTGCCAGTTCAGGTTTACTTAATCCTAAAGTTGGTAATCTCCGGCTTTTCAGTTCTCTTTCAAGTTCAGACTTAAGCAGGCCAGACAAGGGATTTATGCAGTCATGTCTTTTGTCCATGTATGTTGTTCCTGATAAAATACGTTGTCTCTTGTCTTCTAAAGACATGTAGGATTTTTTATAACAGTGAACAAGATTTGTGTGGTTTTCTGCATCAATCCACAAATCCAACTAAAATGGCCGCCTCTTTGTTGTCCACTTTCAAATTGTCGTGCTGGTCCATCTCCACTAAGAACTCGTAAAATGTCAAATGTGGGAAAGCCATGGACATAAATTGGGTCCTGAATATTTTGTATGTCTTTGAATCTTGTTTCGTTGTTCATCATTTGATATTTGTCAGAACTACCAGATTGTCCAAGTATATATAATGATGGTCTTTCAACTAAAGTTTGTATGGATACTGGTTTTTCATGTGGAAAAAGTTCTTTGTATTCTTCATCTGTCAAAAAATTTGCTGGACCATAGATGTAACTGATCAGAAAGCACACGTAGGAATGGTTTTTAAAAAATGTCAATGGTCATGCCACATTTTGATGTGTCTGATTCTTTCTCTATTCTACAGATCTTTTTTGCATCTTTTTTACGGTCATATCTAGTAATAAGGTCTTCTTTACTCATGTTATCATAGTCCTCATCCTTAAAATAACGAAGAACATGGAGCTGGTTGAATCGTTCCAATTCTTGTTCACGTATTTCTGACAGAGATATTTTTCGTCCATTTACAGTAGTTGTCTTTATATGAAAATCTCCACTACTAGAAATTTCCTGCTTATCTAAAACTTTTGGCACAAATTGTTCGCCAATGTTGATTTAGCCTGTTTCGATTCTGTGTTTGATATCAGACTTGATGGTGTCTACTTGTCTAGGTGTTGGTACAGATATTTGTGAGCTAGGAATTTTTAATGCTTCTACGTATTCTACGACTAAAGTCTCGTCCACTTATTCTTTTTCTTGGATTAAATTGGAATATATTGATACCATTTGATTTTGCAAATTCATACATAACCTGTCCACCATTATCTGGTAATTTTCCGTTAAGTGTGAGATTGTATTTTCTTGCAATACTTGTCCAGTTGATAATAGATCCAGATGGTTTTCGATTCATCTCTTCTATGTAGTGTTCACGATCAAATACATAATTTGTAAAGTCTCCATGGTGTAGTTTTGGCTTCTTCTGGTTGTTTTTCTCTTGTTGTAGTTGAATTTGAACTTTAAGATTTGCATCATTCTTAGAGAAAAAGTCAGAAGACATTCTTTCTCTGTGCATATGATTTGTGGGGATCTAGGGAAACACAGTTGCTGACCAGGAAGCCAAGGATGCACTAGATGACGAGATGGCGGATTGCCCAGTACCGTGCCCAGTACCGTACATTGACATGAAGCCTTTAATCGTTAAATACATTTTAAAGTTATGGCAGGCCAAATGGGATCTGCAAATAAATAATAAACTGCATGGAATACAGTCAGAAGTCGGTAAACAAGTCGGTTCCTATGGTAAAAACCGTAGGGAACAGGTAGTGTTGACCCGATGTAGTATTGGACATACTAGAACAACACATAGTTTTATCCTCAACAGCGATGATCCACCTGAATGTATTCCATGCAATTGTCCTTATACAATTCAACATATTTTAATTGAATGTGTAGATGTTGCCGATATCAGGCGTGATTTTTATTCAGCTAATTGTCTCAAAAAGACCTATTTACAAATGTCGCTGGCGACAAAATCGTTCAAATTTTAAAAGCAATCAGTTCATTTGGTAAGATTTAAATCGAATTAATTTATAGTTGTAATATTGTAACAGTTAAACTTAAACTGTCATTTCTCCTATAATGTTTTTTTTTTTATTCTATACTCTTGGTTTACTTGTATAAAGTTTTAATGGTTTTATATTGATGTTTTAAATATTTATTATAATTGTTCAGCTTATTTAACAGTTCTCGCCTTAATATAGCTGAAATATTGCTGAAGTTGGCGTAAAACATCATTCAATCAATCAATCAAGAACTGATATATCATCTTCATGTTTTTTTTTACAATTCCTTCCAAAACTCAACATGTTTTAATTGAATGTGTAGATGTTGCCGATATCAGGCGTGATTTTTATTCAGCTGATTGTCTTAAAGACCTATTTATAAATGTCGCTGGCGACAAAATCGTTCAATTTTTAAAAGCAATCAATTATTTGATAAGATTTAAATGGATTTATCTTAAAAGTTCTAATATTATAACAATTAAACTTACATTTTTCGTACTTGTTTTTTTGTATAAAGCTGTAATGGTTTTAAATTTATATTTCATATATTTACTTATTAAAATTTTTCAATATATTCAACAGTTCTCGCCACAATATAGCTGAAATATTGCTGAAGTTGGAGAAACATCAATCAATCAATCAATCCAAAACTTGAACTTTTGAACTTAAGTGAATGTGTCAACTTAATTTATGCAGATTTTTTGGTGATATCAACATGTATAAAATCAGAGCACTTGTACCTGTCTTTTAATCAAATATCTGCTCAAACTGTAAGTGGTATTGTTAAAGACTTGAATGTTCTTGTGTTCCTTGAAATTTTTGGTTTGAAACTTTCTGGAGTGCAAATCACAGACATTTTGTCCCTTAGTCATAAAACTTTAGTGGACTTTAGATTTTATCCTTAATTCAATATGGATGACCAGATATGGGCAACAGAATCTCTTCCCGAATTATTTCCAGAAGTCACAGTTCATTATGCAGAAACTGATAAAGAAATTGACTGTATAATTCAAGATGAAAATTGTAATATCATTATTATTAAACAGGGTCAAAATGTTAATAATTTAATTGTTAAATCTTCAAATGATGTAGAGCAAATACCGTTAAATGAAAATTCTCAGGCTGCTGATTCTGATGCCACTGTTGATTATGATTATAATGTACCTGTCCCGAGTGACAGAAGTAGAAAGAGAGTAAGATATTCTAGTAAATTGAAAGTAAATGTAAGAAAGAAGTTACGACAATCAGGAAGGCTTTTTAAGACTTACTGTAAGGGTAAAAACAAAACTGCAAAAGGATATATTCATATTTTTTGATATGGAAAAAACATTGGTAGATAATTTAATTCAAAATATTTACATGCACATACAGCTCATTAAAATCATTGCAGTTGGAGTTAACATATGTGTTATGATCTCATGTTCATTTACTCCATATCCTTTCGTAAAATACTTGTCTGTATTGGTATTGAGTTATATGAGTTATTGCAGTCAAATTCTGAAAAGATGAACCAGTTTTTACATTACCATAGTTTGAGTACAAAGCATATACTACAGCCTTTATGAAATATGTAAATGAATTATCATATATTTTTTTGGAATCAACTTGCAAAAGTCTGCTAGAAGATTTTCTGCATAGTTAATATCTTCAGATTGCAAATCATCTTTGATCAAAGTTGAAATGCCTGTCACTAGCAATAGAAAATGCAAATAGGGTGTTGAACTTCATATGCCATGGAGAACAGGAACAGAGAAGTGGATTGACCATTCTCTACATTCAGAGGCTACAATATAAAAAGATGACAATTACTGAAAAATGATAAAATTTTAGTAGACAAATAACATGTTTTATTAAAATGCACAAATACATTAACTTTCAACTAAAGCAATTAAAATTTATTATATATTAAATTTATCTAAATGAGAAGCAATATTTATGTCACCCTCCATGTATTCTTGTTTATCAAACATTTTTCAAAGAATATATAACTTTTGATTTTTGATGATAATTACATTGCTTTATGCTAGTTTGCAAAAAAATACTCATGTCAATGTTTTACTACAAAAAAGTAATAAAAAATTACATTTACCTTTCCAATGTGCGTGGTCAACAAGTGTTCTCTGTCTTCTGGACACAAAATCAGGAGTTTTGATACTCAGGTAGCGTTTTTTCAATAGTTTGATACTCAGGTAGCGTTTTTTCAATAGTTCCATCTACAATGGAAATTCTAACATAAACAAGAGGCTAGCTTCCATGAAACATGTACCAATCCCTCAGTGGCTTATTTTATCAAACTCATCTGATTGTGTCCCATTTTTACATTATGTTGAAGTACATCACCTCTTATTTAAATGCATCATTACATCCTAAACTAATTTTGATATTTGGCTCTTTTTTAATTCACTTCCATATAAATTTACAGTATCTAAACTTGAAATCATATAAAAATATAAGTTTCCTGTCCACCCTAAGACATACAAAATGTTCGATTAGATTCTATGATTTTTTTGCTCTGATGATTCTGCGAAAAAAAAATTGTCAACTACAGAACTGAAGGGGAACGAAAATTGCAGTGAAATCATACCTTTTAAAAGTTAATTGTAAAATACGGTCAATTTTACCCAAAACATAAGCTGCAAGATTTACCTGACCTTGACCTCAATTATCCCAACAGTGTGTATTGGATCCAGGTATAAAACTTATTTGCTGAGTCTGACAATGATGTAAACATCTTTATGCAATGCAATGAGTCACAAAAACTGCTGAGTCAGGGATATGTTCAGCCTTTGTAACTTTTGTCTCTTCAGAAATTCTATGGCCGTCACCACGACATCATAGATAGATATGAAATGTCAGTGTCACAAATAAAAACTGAAATTTTCAGCTAGATGGGCGTCTTTCCGGATTTGACATTACCGGTTTTGACTTTACCCTGGATTGACCCATTGACAGTGTGACGGGTGCTGTGCACAGAGCAGGACATGCTTACCCTTCCGGGGCACCTGATGTCACTCTTGTTTTTTGAGAGTTCACACTGTTAGTGCTTTAGTTTTTTGTGTTTTATATGTAATGTCCGTGTGTTTTGTGGTCATGTGGTGTCTTTGGTCTTTTGGTGTTCTTGCTTTTGCCTTGTCTCTGGACTTTGATTTGTGTAATCTTGTGCTTTGTTCCTTCGGTATTCTACTGCCGTTGTTTCGGAAGCTTTTGCCAATCCAACCCTTTTACATGTTTTTAAATCCACACTGCAATGTTCCTTGTTTGTTTGAGTTAAATTGTTCACACTTACTTTGTTCCCAATAAAAATGTCTTTATCTTTGTATTTGTTGCCAAACCAGAATTTCATCAATGCTTTTGTTACCCCTAAAAGTATGCAGTTCATCCAATCAACAGCAAAAACTTTGGGTAAGTCTATGTAAGGTAACATCATTAAAGCATTTGCTCCTTTGATACCATTTACCTTTAACAAATGTTTAAAGAAAAATTTAATTGCACTTCAAGAAAGATGTCTTCAGTTAAAAATCATTAAGTTAGAACCAAAAACTGCTAGAACATACATGTAGTTGTACAGTATTTACTACTGTGTGCTTTAGTAAGTTACATCATTGTAAGTTAATTGTAAAATTGAAAGAATCATTACCCAATTTATCAATATGCCTTAATTAGCTCTACAAAAACAAATATGCAGTTCTCATGGTTATTCTAACTCTTTCCAATATTTTGTAATTGTCTATAAAACTGAAGGTACTACCATATGCTTATATTTTTCACTAAATACAGAAGTGACTGTATATCCAGTTTCTGAAGATCACAGATTGCCATTTTGACAATTTATCATGCTGATAATTACTATATTTGTTTTAGATTTAAAACATTTTTTATTACTCTTGAAGAGATTAAGTTAAAAAAATATTTATATATCCTTTCAAATATGCTCAAGCCGAGGTTCTTTATAACCAATTATTGATTTATTGGGGTCCATTTGTCAGGCAGCAGATAACAATGATTGGTAGATAATTTTGTCCAATATTTTGACCTTGGTGAACTTAAGAAGTCCATCCTATTAGACTAATCTTCAGACAGAGTCCTAACATGATCAAAAGATACATTCATGTACCATTGTTCAACATACAACAAGTAAACATACATGTATAGCAGACAAATAAAACAATGCAAACGAAAAGGTTACTAAAAGCCTTTATTGTGGGTTATTGAGACCGTCATATATCATAAATGTTTTGCAACCTCTGTATGAGATAAATACTTGCTAATTGTTGAAGGTGACTTCAAGATGCAAGACAGCAAAAGTCTTTTTCCATTTGCTAATCCTTACAATATGTATCGGTAGGTATTTTGTTGCACATACATTTACATTTACATCTTTTTGTTTGTACATCTTGTCTCTTGTTTTCATTATTATTTGTCTGGTGCAGTTCGCTTGTAAATTGTAGCATGTGATTGTAGGTCCCGGCCATTGTATGTGTTTACTGTTGTTCTGTATTTGTAATGCAATAATATACTTTTCGTTACTTGTTTCATGTACATCCACTTCTAATAACTTTATACTTTGATAAATAAAAATGTGGTTATACTACAGTACTCACAGATTTTTCAGTTACAAAACACCCTTGAGTGAAAACACCTACACTTGCTGGTGAAATGTCGGTGTCTACACCGAAATTTATGACTTGCCAATATATTTCTATGTTATTTTGCTGGTTATTAAACTGACATTTCCCGTTGTTTACTGTGTGAAATATGTCAGACCTTAGTGTTTTGTAAATGAAGCACTCTGTGCGTACTGTATAAATACATGTACAAGAAGCTTACTGCGTTGCCATGATTTGATGCTTTTTTTTAGCATCATCAACCCAGAATTGATGAGTTCTCAGTTCAGTATTTTGCTCATATGGAAAATTGTAATCATTGGATTTCCTGCTGGAGACTTCCCCTTATCTGTACATATGCTGCAGCTAGACTTTCAGTTGAATTGTTTCATGTTGGAAACAATTGCTCTAGCTGGTAAATCTAGGCATGCAATCAGTAGATGACCTTTTACAAGTAATGAACCAGTTGGTGCCTGGAGAACAAAATATATACAGTACAACTTTGATGGTTCAAAAAGCAACAGCTAGAACACTTGGGGGTTTCCAACCCCTTTTCTTGTCCCTTTGTTCAAGTTTGATCATAGTTTGACCTTAATAGCTATAATTGTTTCCATTTGGTCCTTTAAATGTAAGTTGGATCGACTGTATGTGATAAACAACTTTGACAACTTCTATATTTTCTTTATATATCCACACTTATTTATTTTGATATTTTTTCTTGACTTATATCCCAATTCGTTTTTTGAAGAAAATGTAAATCAAGTCATGCCAATTAATTATTTCCAGCAATGAATTAACCTCACTCAGTGAAAATGCTCACATACCAAAACAATTCCATACAGGATGAATATTAAATAACTAGTCTTGCATGTATTAATGAACAATGAAATTTCTAATATGTTATTGGGATATCTTTGTTGGTTTCCTGTAAGGGACTTTGCAGTATTTTTTCTTAAAATGTATGTGTTGACAAATTGACACTAAGTCCATACCTTCTACAAATACTGTTCAATCAATATGGTGGTAAAGTATCACTCTGTATTTATACCCCATATATAAAACCCCATCTGACATTGTCTGATGCAATATATTAAAGAGTTTCATCATAATGTATTTGATTGATTGATTGATGTTTTACGCAAACTTCAGCAATATTTCAGCTATTGAACAATTAAATAAATAAATAAAATATCAATATAAAACCATATAGCTTTATACAAGTAAAAACAAATGTGTAAAATATTAAAAAACATAATAGAAGAAATTATGGTTGAACAGTAACAATATTAGAAATTAGAAACTTCATGAACTTGTTTGAAATTGATCCATTTAAATCTTACTAAATAAATTGATTGCTTTTAAAAATTGAACGATTTTATCGCCAGCGACATTTGTAAATAGGTCTTTAAGACAATCAGCAGAATAAAAATCACGCCTGATATCGGCAACATCTATACATTCAATTAAAACATGTTGAATTGTATAAGGACAATTGCATGGAATACATTCAGGTCGATCATCACTGTTGAGAATAAAACTATGTGTTGTTCTAGTGTGTCCAATTCGACATATAATTTAAGTGCAGAGTAAATAGCGTTAGCTTCAGCAGTAAATATGGAACTAGAGGATGGTAACATAATGTATTTGTGAATTTTTTGTTAAAACTTTTTATATATACCTATTTCACTCAAATTTTGCAATTTTTCCATCAAAAGTGTCAGGTATGAAAGCATATTCAGTTTTCCACTTGGCAGTGCAGGTAGCAAGGAATAAGATATTTTCTTGAAAACCTTTAAAAGAAAAATATCAATGAATCAACATTACTGAACATTAAACTATTTTTATTATAGTTATACTTTTAAATTATTATTATAGTTATACTTTTAAATTATGTGAAAAATGCTGTCATTTTAAAAGAAATTTACCCACATTGGCAAAAAATCAGAATGTTTTTTTTTTTCAATTCAGGGAAAAAGATCGGGGACGGACAGGGATGAGAATCTATGATATTTTTTATTATGCCTCTAGTTTTCATAAGATAGGATGAATCCAGCATATATGTAGGAACCCTTTTACTTGTACTTTAGTATACGGTAGTCACCTATTTGATATTAAATTTTATAATAACACTTCTGTAGGTTTTGTAACTTATGTTTCTTAAATGAAATTACCACTTTGGGAAACTTAATTGAATTCCTTCTTTACTACAAAAATAGAAAGTCAAACTCACTTGGGATATACAACATGTACATCAAAATGTATAAAATTATAGTTTCATGTTAATAACTTATCATTAGTTAATGATTATTACTGTTGGTCTGTTACTACCGTATAGCAGGTAATTCTCGCTGGGTTTTTATTTTTGGACATTTTTCGCGGATGGGCTAATCGTGAAAATTTAATTTCGCGAAATCTTGGAATATATATCGAACGTTCAATATCCGCAAAAATGCAAACCACTTAAATTTTAGCACTCTTTATCCACTCAAATCCACAAATTTGGGACCTGCAAAAATAACCCGCTATACAGAAGTAGGCCAATGACTTTTTTTTTCAATCTTACCTTAGTTTTATTGGAAGTTCATTGATCGCCATATAAACTGGCCATAGACTGCCCTTTCTGGATGATGAAGAAAGTGCTACTCCATCTGTAGGACAATATATAATTTAAAGTTAAATTAAGCATCATACACAAAATAAATCAAATAATCCACATAAGCTACAGTATAGAATTATCACATTGTTTGACATTTGACAATTTGTCTTTTATAGCGAGATGATGTCACTCAGAGGTTTATCCTTATGTTGAATTAATATTTTTTCAGAGATCATGTTTCATTGAATGCCACTCGACGCTCTATGATGAATTGTCACTAAAAATAGATACCCCAATTCAGGTCGATCGGGGCAATTCATTCATAAAACGAAATTGGAAATTCGTCTATTGTTTCCCTTGAACACTGTTGACAGTAACACAAGTTTTGCGTTATTTTTGTCATTTCTCATAAATATTCTGATGAATAAAGCTAGGGGTTATTGGAATTGACAAATCAGGAATGTTTTTCAGCAACGTCGTCGATAATCGATTATTATTTTTGACATCGATTAGTAGGGTCGTCGAAGTTCAAACGGCCGCTAATTGATTGTCGGCTATAATCGGTTCATCACTAAAAGCAGGGCTTATAAATATTAACAAGAAATGGATGTCGACACGACATCAAACCGGGTTTTCCTTCACTATAAGAATGGACAAATAGGTACTTTTGTGAAAAGCTGTTTAACTTATACCTCCTCTTATTATGTGCAGTGTATGCCGTCACTCTTAAAAATCACTGAAACGGTCTACTTTACTTAAAAGTCAAATAAAAGACACATGGTCAAAACACCTATAAATTTCAAAGTTCAAAGAGGCATAACTCCTGGATAAATAACACGATGAAAAATCCCCAACAATATGCACATCTAATATGATGTTCTTGCTACATACAAAGTTTCATAATAGTTTTAACATTTAGTATCTGCATGGTACTAATTTATATGTTCAAAACAAAATTGACATTAACCTGATATTATCGCACATAATCATCGTATTGTTGATATATACCTGAATATCAGCAGATGGTTATGAAAATATGGTGGCATGCACCTAGTACCTTTTCAGCTGAAGGGCAGGCAGATTCATCAATACACTCTTCAATGAAATACATGTAAAAATAATAAAAATAACAGATTCTCATATAGCACTGGTATACACCATAATATCTTGACCTTGATTGCTCTCAATATATACAATGTTAATTTTTATTCAGAAGTAGAGAAGCAGAATATGAACTTGCATCTGGTCAGACATTTGGCAGATAATGTGAGAATGTATGTTCCACTTTATGGATATTCATGCTTTGGATTTGAATCTATGAACTCATTTCTGAAAGCTATGGTTCATGGTACACGCCACATAAACAAACAGGTAATGCAATCTTGACACAGCTGGTATTTTTTTTTGGCTCTACATAATTATGACATTCAATGAAATCAATTTACACCATGGCTCATAATGAATTCTAACCACTGATTTTTTTTGTTACTCATTTGTGCAAAACTTATACATATCTCATTTTCAAAGAATTGATAATGTTGCAAGTGCCACTGCCATATGATTTCTTTATGTTAATTTCATATATATGCTATGATTTTATCTCGCGATATCGTCAAGTGGCACCAAGACTATAAGAGCCTAAGGAAATTACTAAAAAGTGTTCAATACACTAAAACCCTCTAAGGTTAGAACAAGGACATAAAATAAGGGAATACAGCATAACAACATGCACTCAAATCTCTCCTGTCCATTTAACAGCATATGGGCATGCTCACGTGAACTCCATAACGAGTGAAACTACATGTAGATCTATTGAACAAACCGTTTTATTTTATAGGAAAACCACAACACGAAGCACATGTCTTGAAACAGTTTAGGAGATTTTTGGAGATGTTTTCCAGACATTATATATATATATTTTTTCAAGACCTGTATAAGCAGATTTACATGCTTATCCTGAGGAACATATAAGATTTCCAAGTTTGTCGTTGTTTTAAGACGTTATATATGAATTTTTTACACGACTAGTATTTTCTTCATCAAGAAGATCCTTGGTGCTTTTTCCACCTCTTAGCTGAGTTTTGGGAATTATCGATTGACAAAAAAACGTCAACTCATCCTGCCCACCTTTTTGATGACACACAAAGACCCATCAGTTTCTGGTTTGGTTTGTGTATTCACACTAGTTATTTATTTCATTTCATTTCATACAGTAGAGTAGAGTAGACATTTAATATGGAACTTTGGATTTTTTTTTCTTCACCCGGCTGCTCCAGCGAGATCCATCAATCACGGGGCCAAATGCATAGGGACGGGAAATTTACCAGCCAATCTCCAGTCTTGTAATCCTTCCAAGAGAGTAGTTTTTCTGCAGCGGTTTTCCAATTTTTAGATCCGAGTTGAACTGACGAGATGTAAATTCATCGAAATGGGCCTATCTGCAACAGTGAAATTCAAATGTAGTGTTGCGTGTCACTCAAATTGTAATGGTCAAATTCCTCAGTGGAAAGATGTTCTCGAGAATATTAATTCTTAGACTCTAACTCGGTTGGTCTTGGACATTAGACGCATATAATTTATTTTTCAAGACATGTATAAGCAGATTTACATGCTTATCCTGAGGAACATATAAGATTTCCAAGTTCGTCGTTGTTTTCAGACGTCATATATGAATTTTTTACACGACTAGTATTTTCTTCATCAAGAAGATCCTTGGAGCTTATCCCACCTCTTAGCTGAGTTTTGGGAATTATCGATTGACAAGAAAACGTCAACTCATCCTGCCCACCTTTTGGATGACACACAAAGACTCGTCAGTTTCTGTTTTGGTTTGTGTATTCTCACTAGTTATTTATTTCATTTCATTTCATACAGTAGAGTAGAGTAGACATTTAATATGGAACTTTGGATTTTTTTTTTCTTCACCCGGCTGCTCCAGCGAGATCCATCAATCACGGGGCCAAATGGGTAGGGACGGGAAATTTACCAGCCAATCTCCAGTCTTGTAATCCTTCCA
>MJUU01009823.1:25183-36408 GCA_002080025.1 Modiolus philippinarum
ACACTTATATGTACATATACACATATACACCTGACAAAATACCTGTGCAAAAATAATTTAACTGAAAGATGTCCCATACACGATTTTGAGACCAATATAAATGTAAAAACATCATGCTTACACACAAAAGACACATTTATTAAGAAAGATGGTTAAAAAATAAAAAAAAGAGAATATGAAATATGAAAATATAAGTCTGAAACCAGTCTACAGAGTACTGGAGATCGACAGGTCTCCGGTTCACCGTCCGCCATGTTTGATAATCGAGTGAAAGATTAGAAATAAGTCGATTTTCAAACTGATATTGAAGCAAGAGTTTTATAGTCCAAACTGAAATAAATTAATGAAATTGGAGGAATAATGTGTGATCTTTCGCAAAAGATGTGTAAATAAGGTGTCAGAGGATTATTTAATATAAAATTTAGAATTTTTAGTGCCACGTTAACATCATTTTACCAGATTTAACATAGACTTCAATGCATTGCAAGGGTCATTTTTATACCAATTTTCAAATCGATTTGGAAGCATGAGATTTACAGTCTAAACTGAATTTGAAAACAGAAATAAAAAGAGAAAAGTCTGTAGTTTTCAAATATATGTGTTAATAAGCTGTGCGATTTGTATTTATTAAGTAATATCCAATTATTATGACACACCCCATATATCGTAATGTAATTACTACACACTAATTAGGTATAAACAATCGATCAGTTGTTAAGTCACGTGATGACTGCAATAGCTGGGTATGTCATACTTACTCATTTCTTTCGATTATATTAAAGGCACTGGTCAGTGAAACCTTTCATTTTACACATTATTTTGTTCAAAATTCCATGAAAATGAACAATTTTTGCATAAAAAAAACTTATAAACCTTCATTTGAGTCATTGCAAATCTACCAGACAGTGCAAAACTTTTGCTGTACACACTCGTTTGTTCAAAATTCCAATATGTTCAAAAATAATACTTAAAATTGACTTGTTAAACTTTTAGTCATTACAAATGCACCGAGTGAAAATTTTTCCCTTTACACTTTATTTTGTTTAAAACTCGATGAAAATGGCAAATTTTGATGAATTACACCCGTCGGTGCAGCAGTTCCTTTCGAACTTTATTCTATTGAAGACTCCATGAAAATGAAAAAAAAATATGATAAGTAATATAATTATTTATTAATAGCAAAAAGATTTATCGGTTTGTAAATTTTAGTGAAAACTAAGGAGTATCTCCCTCATGCAAAGCTCTGTCCTTAGCTGATTTTGGCTTTAAATTTAGATCACTTTGGTTATTTGTTCTCTGTCAGTTTTTAAACATATTTGAGTTTATGGTCTTCCAAACGTTTAGATTTTATCTGCACTGATGAGACATAAGTTGTCGAAATGCGCATATGCAGAAAGTAAATTCACAGTGACTTCGGTATTTAGTTATTTGCGATGATGTACCGACCGTGTATGCACTGAGTGAAACGAATCTATATTTCTCAAAATCTTTAACCCGAGATATCACGTGATATATGAACGAATCTGGACGCATGTTGGACGAATAGGGTTCTTGTCATCCATCACGTTCGTTTCGCGTCAATCGTCACGTTCATTAACTGACCGCTGACTGCTCCCTGACGAACGGATGACGGGTGACTGATCGTTTTTTTCTGTAAGGGCTACGTTGCACAGTACTGTAGATACCCGCGGGTGAGATGTATACTTTTTATATATTTCAGTTTTGGTGTATTTATTTTTAAGAGAATTAAGCATATGGACACACTATTATTTTTGTTATGTCTTAAATTTATGCTGACCACCTGCTTCTGTTGTCCATATCTCACTATTTTCGAAATTTTTTTGCAAATGGATTGATAAGTGTTATTTGCGTCTTTAATGTTATGGCTGTCTTGTATTTTCCTTTTTGTCGGTGACCGGATGGCAGCAGTTCTGACAACACCTTGCCAATTCATTTTATATGTATTGACGATCCTTCATTCATGGGTAAAACAACAAGAATGTAGCTTTGCTCGACATCGAAAATTATATATTATAAAATATTTATTTCGTTAACAGGGTCATTCCTACTCGTAAAAAATCTAGAGTTGTAACATTGTACACGATGAACAGTGTGGTGAGTAGGAAATAAACAGAGGAGGGATAAGGTTGCAACAGATAAGATACATTAGGTATATAGACAATAGCGTAGCACACAGCTCTATATAATATGAATGATAATATATTGGTAAGATGGCATGCAAAGTTCGAATATATGATTTTAAATACCAACAGTAATGAAAATGTTCTTTTTAAAACCTGTTAGCATGGAAAAATCAGGACCTTGCATGTTTTTCTAATGCTATCAGATTTAAAAACATATTATCATTCATATTATAAAGAGCTGTATACAACCCTATTAATGATGAATGTACCTTATGAATCTTATCTGTTGCAACATTTTTTTTTCAATCTAGTTCCTAGCCACTACATTGTTCATCGTGTAATATGTTACATCTCTGGATTTCCTACCAGAAGGTATGACCAAGCTACCAAAAGCTATATTTTCACAAGTTGGAATTATTAATAACTTCAACTTCTGTTTTTGAATTAAGGCTGTTATTAGCAACATAACATTACAATTTGTTATACATTATTATATCAACACAAAAAGGAAAATTATTTAATCATATTGTTCCAAAACAATCAAGCCTTTTGTTTATATCAGTTGAACTTCACCCATTGAAGTCTGATTCCCGTCTGAAAACGACACCATTGCTTGGGTTGATATTTCCACCACCGAACTTTAAAAGTAAGCATGTGGTACATTCGATCGACGTTTCATCGAACTGTATGTACTTACAGTCATCCACACGCAGACAATAGAGAGCACACTGATATACTGAGCACTGAATGGTACTAACAATTTCCTGTAGGCTTAATGATGAAGAGTATTGAACAAACAGTCCAGTACTATGTTGTTGTTTACAGCTGGGCGTATCTGTGAATGGAAACAATGATTAGTTATCAATATTTAAAAACTAGCGGCTCTCAAGAGCCTGTAGCTCACCTGGTCCAAAGCTAGCATAGAAAATAACCTCAATGATGAAGGGTCTCATTTTCAAGTGTGATAATAAACCTAGATGTTATATGGCCCATTGTGTCAACGGAAATGATCTTTGTATGCATTTCCCTTAAGTTCCTATGTTAAACTATGCTTCCCGTTGGCGGCCATATTGGAAGTAATGTAAACTTCATGGACACATTTTTCAACGTGGACCTTTAAAGGACTATTGTTACCAAGTTTTGTTCAATTAAGAAAGGAGACAATTTTTGCATGGCTTTTCCTATAGGGTCCAATGTTAAACGAAGTTCTCCACTGGCGGCCATCTTAGATATGACACGGACAGTCAGACACCTTTTTTCAAAGACAGCCAATAAAGGACAGTTATGACTAGGTTTGTTCCAATTAGCCAAGTAGTTTCAGAGCATACGATCTTTGAATATGTTTTTCCAATGGGACCAATGTTAAACTAAGTTCTCCACTGGTGGACATCTAGGATCCGATGGGGACTTGCCGGACACATTTTAAAGAGCATCGACTGAGGACATTTGTGACCAAGTATGGTTTTGATTGGACAAGGAAGCTCAGGGCTCTTTGAATGTGTTTTCCCATAGGGTCAAATGTTAAACTTTGTTTTCCACTGGTAGTTGGGGAATTGCTGGACGCATTTTTCAATGAGAACCAAATAAGGAGTTATCACTTGTATGGTTCCAATTGAGCAGGTAGTCTCAGGGGAGATATTTGAATGTCTTTTCCTATGGGGTTCAATATTAAACTAAGTTCCACGCTGGCAGCCGTCTCGGATGAAGCCTACAACTTCCATTATGAAGATAAAATGTAGTCCTTTAAATGCTATGTATTTTTGCTTTAAATCTTAACCTCAATCTCAAATCTTTATTAAAATACAAGGCAAAATGTATAAAGTTACAAACAATTTGACCAGTAAAGGGCAATAACTCCTCTATACTTATTCAGATTTTCTTCAAAGTTTCTAGATGGCTAGATCTTGATATGTTGAATGTTTTTGCAATTTCAAGTTAACCTGTATCTATTATACAGTGTTTGGTCCTCGGACTGATCGAACACATTTTGGCATTAAAGATATCCTTGTTATGATTTATTCCAAATGTGGTTAAAATTGGCCTATCGGTTTCAGAGGAGAAGATTTTTGAAAAAAAATTTACATCGGAGGGACGGACGGCCGACAGACGGACGGACACCGACGGACACCAAGTGATGGCATTAGCTCTCATGGCCTTTTAGGCCAGGTGAACTCAAATATTCTAAATCAAAGAGGCTTTGCCAATTTTTCAATTCGATATGCTCCGAAAGGATTTTTATGCCGAAATGGCAATTTATAGAAGCTATATTACTTTAGCTTCAGTATATTGCTACATATTATCAATGCAAAGATAAGTCCACACTAATACGTGGTAGAACCAATCAATGGGAAAACGCTTTAATTGTTGTTCTTTATCTTTAAGTCACCATAAGGCCTTCAACAATGAGCTGTGCTCATCCTTCATAACAAGTTCAAGAGGGCCAGCGGAATTTATTGCTACTTGTTTAAACACGCTACATCCACGTTTTTATTTGAGTTCATGGATGTGAGATCGTCAACAGGCATTTATTAACCTACAAAGTGATCTTACAATCGTATATATGTATATATAAGTCCAGACGTCTTAAAAGTAACTAAATACTTAATGTTACTGTAAATTTAGTTTATGCAGAAGGCAATTTTATCACTTTATTTCTTGTCAGTGCAGTTTAATCAAAACATTTGGGAAACTATATATGTATATATAAGCTGACAGAGATTTAAAACCGATATGATCAAAACTGAGAGCAAAAATGAGCTAATGACAAAGTTTTGAAAGAGGGAGATAATCAACAAAATCTACATATAAAATCGGTTTTCGGGTCAGCACCGAAATTCTTATAATCTGGCAATTAAATACTCTCCAGAACCAACAGTCCATAAGCATAGGCATCGACCAAGTGGTTATAAAAATTAGATACCAAAAATACTGTAAATTAAACTTGTCGTCAATTATATCTGTCCAAAGAATTTCCGAACATTAAGAAGACCATAGGATATTGAATACATCTTAAAGTGTCTAAACTAGCACGATTTTCATTACAAATTTACAAAATGTCGTTGCTAGTTGTTAACAACCTGTAAATACATGTATACAAATACTTCTTTCTACACAAAATTTTTCATGAAATAATGAAATGAAATAAAATTGAACTGTAAATAAAAAAAAATACCGACATTACTGTAAATAAAGTTTCTGAAGATGGCCATTTCGAGCCCTGAAATCCTCTTCAGTACAAATCAGATTTAACACTTTGGGAACCAGATATAGAAAGATCTATCACAGGTGTACGAAATCAAGTAAAAAAACAAAAACAAACAAAAACAAAAACAAAAAACAAACAAAAACAAAACAAAAAACCAAAAAAAAAAACAAAAAAAAACAAAACCAAAAACAAAACAAAATGCCTAATCAAACATGAAAACAGCGGTGCAAGTGGAAAAAAACTCCTCAATTTTAAACCTTTTTTAAAATTTAGATGAAGAAAGTTTCCAAATAAAATCGGTTTCTAACCTGTCACCAAGAACTGCGCTACCGTGTTGGTGAATATCCGTTTGAACTTACAATCCACCATCATAAGCATCGTCCCAGGGATCATATATGACAAAATACCGGATGTACTGTAAATGTAGTCAATTTACACAAATTATAATAGAAGGTGCATGTTTCAACTTAAAAAAGAAAAACATAATGTCGTACAAATAAAATAAGGGAAGTGGATTTGTAATAGTGATGAGGATTTCCCCTCAAACTGACATGTTTTCCAGTGTTACCAGATCCTCCGACTTTATGGAATAAAAGTGATTCTATTCGATTCAATGTTCAATTTAATGTGTTTTGTAATTATTACAAATATTCCTCCTTATAAAATTATGAGATATGTTTTAGTAGTTGGTCGCCCTTGGCCTTACGATTCACTGGCGGTTGGCCGATGCCCGTAACTGCAGTTACGGTCAGCCTAACATGGCGGACGATGATTTTGGTGTTTTCAATAAATGCTTTTATTTCCATTGTTATTCATAAATTTTAGCAAAAAATGCATTTGTAGTATCCACAGTATTATAAGCAACGACTACGCCAATTTGAACAAAGCATCGCTCGCATTTGGCTTATTAAATCAAGAAACAAATATTAGCGATGATGCCCGTAACTGTATAATAGGATGCCCGTAACTTGGAACTGGTTGTTCTTTTGAGATGCCCGTAACTGGCATATGTAACAGTAAGTTCCTCAGTATTTCCCAAATGTGAGATCGATAAATGCTGCTACTTTTTTATGTTTTTGCTGATGTAACTCCCTTAGGATTTAACATAACTAGTTGTTTTTTTCTAATATAAAAGATATACAAGCCGAAAACAGTTTTAAAATACAACACGAGCTGCTTTACTGCTCCGCGTTAATACACGTGTCATTTTTACATGCTACCTCACATTGAGGCTTGTTAGGGTATATTGGGATACGGGATATTTACCACTTTTGTTAATGGGATATGGGATATTTTAGGCAAAAAGTACTTGGATATGGGTATATTGTGACTCGTTGAAACGGGATATTTCAATAATTAATGGGAAATCTTCAATTTTCAAAGGGATATTTTAGTCCAGACTTACTGGGATATGGGATATTGGTACCCCCCCAAACAAGCCTCCACATTGTTGTTCACTTAATATGTCTGCGAAAGAAAATCTTTATCTGCTAGTGTTAATTCGCGTAATTAAAATTTGTATCTTCAAAAATGAAAGTGGTTACTGTTTATCATATGAGGTCTCGCTTTTTGAAACTATTTATGTCTTAGCTGCCTGTTTCACTCTCTGAGGTATTGCCACTTTTGCGTCGGTTTGTTCACGTATTGTCAAAATGATTCCAGTACAATTTGCACATTATACATAAATGTATAAGATTTCATATAATTATGTCGCCCCAGACGGAGTCGGGACGACATATTGTTATTGGTCTGGAAAAAAAAATTGTCCGGCCGAGTTCTTAGAGATGCCAAGACAGAATCAATTCATATTTGGCACAAAGTTGGATTATCATAAAGTAGATGTGCATAAAACACTTTTTTTTTCAAAATGACCGTTTTTTGCTGCCAATCAACAATCTTTACAAAATTTCGAAAATGTACCTACTAACGAGTCAGGTATCCATTAAACCAGTGGAAGGACTTCCATAAAACCCACTACAGAAACGTTCAGTATGAATAGTGGATGGAATCTATCCAAAAATAAAATTTCAAAATGGCCGAAAAATACGCAGTGATGTCTGATTGAAACATTTTAATTTGAATTTTCTTTGCTTTTACTTAATACGTGAATAACTTCATATTTGGTCAAAAGCTTCATTGAAATGGGTTAAACCTTATATGAAATTTTCAGATTCAAAATGGTAGTCATTTTGAAGATGGCCGACAATTAACGTTTAAAAACTGCAAATCTGTCATATCACAAACGCCTCGACAGATCTTCATAAAACTTAGTAGAGATGTTCGAAATGATAAGACCACAGAATCTGTTGAAAAAATTCAACATAGCCGCTGTTTTCAAGATTGCCGCCAAAATACGTAAAAATAATTCTAATTTTACGCAATATCTCAGAAACTGTCTCGCAGAAAATGAGCATATTTCGTACAAATATTCAGTATGATGAAAGAAAGGAAATATTGACAAAAATTTAAAAATGGCCGCCGTTTCCAAGATCACCGCCAAGATACGTAAGAAATTTTCAACTTATCCTAATTTCAATGAAAATTGATTAGCAGGCAGATTTTAAAACTGCAAAAGAAATGCAACTGAAAAAAAATTACAATGGCTGATATTTCATAGATGGACGCCAAATTATGACAAAATTTTAACTTTGCCGATTTCAACGAAAATTAATTTCTAGATAGATTTTGACGCTACAAACAGGATGGAAGCATCGCATTGGCTGTCAGGGGCCTATTCAGCTATTATTTGCAATTGCAAATCTACTTTTTTTTACATTTATGGGATAAGAAAAAGTCCCTTTCAGCTGAACTGGCCCTTATGAGCTATTGCCATCACTTAGCCTCCCTCGACCGTCCGTTCGTCAGTCTGTCGTAAACTTTTTCAAAAATCTTCTCCTCTGTAACCAGAGCAAGTTTTAGCCAAATAGAACATAATGGTAAATTGCTTTTTCAGTTGGCAAATAACTAAAAAACGGATAATTTCGGTATTTTGTTATTTACAGATATCAAAACATTTTATGAAGTAAATGTGATCAGCATGACAAGATCTACCTTTCTTTTAAAGAAAATCTGATTATCTGTTTTTGGAATTAGTGCCCTTTGCCGTACTTTTTTTCTTGTTTTGGGACAAAATACAAACGAAAGAGGTTAACTTAAAATTGCAGAAAAAAAATGTTTAGCATACCAAGATCTACACACCTGGAAATTTTGAGGAAAATCAGAATGTCCATATAGTAGTTATTGCCCTTTTATTTGGCAATTTTGTGGACAGGTTGCAAGGAGAGAATGGTGAAATCCGGGCGGGCGGAAAATGGGGGTACTTATTTTGTGAAATCAACTCCTCCTACAGTTTTCAAACAAGATCTTTGAAACTTCAAATATATTGATAAAGAGCGCCTGATTTTAGAGGATTATTTTGGAATTTTTTTACCCAGCCTAACAAGGAGGGGCATATATTGTACAGGTCTGTCCGTCCGTCCTAAGTTAGATAAACAAACAAGTTAAAATTATAAAAGGCAAAAGTTACAATAAAAATATACACATGTCAAAACTTATAAATATGATAAAAAAAAGAAGACAGAGGTGGGGGCTGGGCAAAGATCATCGACATAGGGTCTTCCAAGAAACAAAATGGCTTAGACGTGAAGTGTTACGTCAAAGGTGGAATACAGGTCAAATAAATTTGACATTCCCCGTTAAGATCAAAGACAAAAAGTGGGGTGAAATAATAAATGGGTAGGGGCAGGATTTTTAGCCCTCTACACGAGACCAACATTAATCATTAAAAATATACATGTATATTAGAAGAGAATTTAAATAATAAATATAATGTAGAATGACATAAAATTGAAGATTGCAGTACAAGAATTGTACATTAAACACTAGTTTTTATATTGATACCTTTGGGGTTTTGGGTACCCAGATTGAATATAATTTGTTGTTCTAACTGTTGTCGGTGTTGTTGTGAGCTGTCAACATGAGTAAGGACTGTCAAGCTCATGTCTTCCATGGAATGTTGGCGAAACCTGAAATGGTTACCGACGGTGTGTCTTTGTGAGCTGTTGCAAATCGAAAATTCTCAGCAAATCGATCACCCAGTCCGCGGCAAGTTTCACCAACATACATTTTGTGACACCGTCTACATACCATGGCATATATCACATTCTTGGTTATACAAGTATAACCAGAACTGATTTAGGCTTTCCATATTCTTTGATTTTAATGCTGCTGATGAGAGTTTACTCATTGAAACACGTGTACAGCAAATTTACTGTTTTATGCAACTTCGGTATTTTTTGTATTTTGTCTGGACGGGACTCTAAGTGATCTCTCACACTTTTTTTTTGCGATTGGCTGTAATTAGCAAAGATCGAAATATTTCAGGCATTAGCGGATCTTCATGAATATTCTTTTTTTAAATTCTGTACTAATATTTTCTGTTTGGAGATATGTGAGGATGGTAAGTAAGAACTAAAAGTATTCTTTCGCTGTTTTCCTTTTTCTGTTTAGTCATTTCCCTTCTGAGAAAAATTGTAGTAACAGAGTGCTGTTTTCCTTTTTCTGTTTAGTCATTTCCCTTCTGAGAAAAATTGTAGTAACAGAGTCAACAGCGCTGGAAATCACTTCCACTAGGTATCCTCTCCTAATGAAGAATTCAGACATTAGGGCACACTGTGATTTGAAGTCCTTGTCATCACTGCAAATACGCCTGAGCCGCATAAATTGAGATTTAGGGATAGCGTCTTTGCAACTTGTAGGATGACACGAAGAATAATCCAAATAAGAGTGTGTGTCGGTTGGTTTGAAAAAAAAATTGATGTCGACAGTACGTTTTCTTGAATCATACATTGAATGTCAAGAAAGGAGAGTTTAGATTCACTGATGCCGAAAGTGTACTTGATAGCTAGGTAATAGGTCGACACAAAATGGATGAATGTCTCCAGTTGATGTCGATTTTTGGAGGTAGCACCAACTACATCATCAATGAATCTTTTGTATAAATCCGGACGTGACCCAGTGAACTATGAGAACATCTTTTCAACCAAAAAACGTCGACAAAAATACAAGCCAAGCTGGGGCCCATTTTTGTTTTCATTGCAACTCCACCAAATTGAGAATAAAACGTATCATTAAATTGAAACGTATTGAGATTTAGAACTAATTCTGTGAGTCTAAGAATAATGTCTGTGGATGCATACGGATTTGGTTTTGTATTGAGAAAATGCTTGACCGCTAGAAGTGCGTCATTGTTAGGAATACTGGTGTTAAGAGCGGTTATATCCATAGCAAACGTCAGTCTATTGTTGCCCCTGAAAGCTGAAATCCTCAAGCAAAAATAGTGCATGTTTCGTATCTTTAATGTACGAAGGTAGATTTTCCACTATGGGCATGAGGATTTCATGTAAAAAGCTAGAAAATTTCTCAGTCGGAAAGAACAGGTGGAGACAATGGGTCTAGACATCTTATTTATCTTCGGAAGCACATAAAATCGAGAATCCGAAATTAAGTGTCAATAGACTGGAATATGAAGGAGCGGATAGTCTCGTGTTGTCAGCGGGAAGCTTCTTGTAAAACTGCTCATCTGACAATTGAGAAATCCCCTCTCTTACATATTCGTCCATTCCCCCGACCCCGCCTCTTGTCCGCTAATTTTGAGACAATGTCAATACATGTACTAGCTTTAAGATTCCGTAAAGCCTTTTTGTTCTTGTTGGCTCAGGGGTTTTGTTTTTAAAGCTGGAATGACTGTTGCATTTGGTAATGTATTGATGAATGGTGGGAAACAGAGAAGCTGAAGAAGTGAATTTTGAATGTTTAGTCAGTAGTTTACTATGGGGAAAAGCCGTAGGTTTTCAAAAAACGTTTTTGAAAACCTA